>VZDJ01000223.1:3528924-3602197 GCA_008694505.1 Cyanoderma ruficeps
TTTTTTTTTTTTTTTTTTCTGTTGGTATTTCAGAGTTTGCTTATTCAGAGTTTCATGTTGTCAGGAATGCCAGTGCTGTTAGCAGGTGGAATTGGCTGAATAATTTCACCAGTGCCAGAGCTGATGAAGGAGGGATTTGTGCCCTGAACAAGGATGAACTTCCTTGAGGGGCACAGCCAGGAATTTAATTCAGTGACATATTAAAAATTATTCTTTTTTAATTATTTTAAAAAAAACCCAACAAAACCCCAGAAAACCACCAAAACCCCAAGCCCCCCAAAGCAAAACAACCCTCTGCCCCCAGCAAACCAAGCCCATACTGAGCAGCTTGGCACTGATTTTCAGGAGATTTTTGCTGTGCTGTGGCTGTGAAATCTCTGCAGCCACTTGGCAGAGCTCGGGTGGATCATCCAGGTGGATGATTCAGAGGATCATTCAGGGGATGCTCTGTCTTTGGGAGGTTCTGTCTGTGTGAGGTTCTGTCTGTGGGAGGTTCTGGCACTGGCTCAGGTCCGTGTCACCTCCAGTGACAGTCAGGGCTGAGGCTGCACGGGGCAGGTATTTGCGGTTTTATTTTGCTTCAAGAGTGGGTGAAATTTCTGTTCCACTCCCTCATCTTCAGGCCTTTGTGAATGCAAAAATAACTCTGATATGCACTCTGGGTCTGACTTGCTGACCCCAGACCCCTGAGGAGTTCTTCCCTCGTTTCCCTGCCTATTACCATAAATTTAGGGAAGAAAGGGAAGTCCTAGTGTACCTGCCTGTCCTGACTCTGCTCATTTTAAAATTTGTTCATCTTAGGAGATGAAGTTCCAGGAGAAAGATACAACTTTTGATAGATGCTTGTGATTTACTGGAAGGAAATTGCTGAATGAGATTTTTGGAAAGGCTAAAAATGCTTTATGTACATTATCATCCACTGCAGTTTTCCATTGCAATACTGTCTTCTCTCCCATTTTAAAGGATTTGTAGTTTAGAATCAGTTGCATGTGCTGTTTTGCATAAGAGAGATGTCACTTTGAGGGGCAATAAACACCCATATTTTGAAGATTTATTTTTCTATACAATACAGAATTTACTGTCACGACTGATGACAGCTTTGCCATTGTGACTCTTGTGTCTCTGGATCACCAGAGAACCTCCTTGCTCAAGGCTACTGAACAGCAAAAGGGGAATTCCCTCATTTTTTCTGGGCTTTTCTCAGTAATTCTCTGTTCTTTTAGAACGAGACAGTCCAAAGGCTGGGGGCCCGTGTGCAGCAGTTGACTGTTGAGGCTGAAAACAGCAATTTTCAACGTCAGAGATTATCTCAGGAGAAGAATGAGGTGGAACAGCGTTACCAGGAGGCCTGCTCCCAACTTCAGGATCTGAAAGTAAGGTAATTCAATCACGATTGCTGGTTTAACTTGTAAGAATATGGAATTTCCAGAAGCAAACGTTGCTAGTTTTGTTCCAGGAACACGATGAATGGCATTTGACATTAGAAAACTCTGATGGAAATTTATTAATTGGGGTCAAACTCATTTAGAGTGACCCAAACGACCACCTTGAGGAGTGCCCTACCTTTCTGTTATTTATGAGCAGCTCATTCTGGGACAAGAGCACGTGGCAGACGTGCAGACTCCGTGGAATTGATCCTGAGCAGGTAAACTGCCAAAATCTGAAAGCGATTTCCATATTCTGTTTGTTTGCTCCTTGTAGGTACAACTTGCTTCAGAGAGACAAGGACCAGATTATGCAGGAATACCAGGAGAACCTTCAGCAACTACAAAGCAAATTTGAGGTCGATAGAGATTTTCTGAAGCAGGAACAAGCTCAGGTATGCTGCCAGGTGTAACAGGCAGCAAAAAGGGATTTCTTTTTTAAGTGCGCTCCTCACTATCAATATGATGCTTATGAATAAATCCAAGGAATTGCTCAGTTCCCCAAGTTAGTCATGAGTGTAAATTTAAATAAAATCAGGATTTAATTTTTCATTCTGAAATTTGACTGAAGAATCAAGTTGGTTGGTCATTCTGGTGTGTGTGTTCCTACAGCTGATTCAGATGAGGTACAGTTACCATCCTGATTTTGTTTGTGCTCCTGTAAAAATTCTGGGTACGCCCTTAAAGACTTAATGTTTTCATAAAGCCTCTTCCATGACAGAAAATATATTTTTTCCAGAAAAAATGAGTCCTGCTGGCCTCATAATGTTGACCATTGTGTTAAATATTTATGCGTTTAAGGAAATACTTTTATATTTCGCAAGTGTCGGTTTCACCCAACATGTAATAACTCTGGTTTGTTTCTGGAAAAAGCACCTACCAGGTTGATATCTGCCAATATGCATAGGTACCTACATATTTAAAGTGATTTAAAAGTTAAAACATTGTAGAAAGGACTCGAGTTTAAAGTACCATTTATTAACCCATAGAGCCACAGGACAAGTGGTGTTTATTTACTGAAATTCTCTGAGCTTTGATGATACTTTACTCCATTTCGTTTATAAGGTATTTTCTTTCCACCAATTTTAAGTAGATTTTGGTAGGGGTTTATTATTATTAGGGGTGTTTTTTGTGCTTTTGTTTCCATTTCTAAACTCACCAGAGAGCCTGAACTGATGTATCCAGAGCCATAAACTCATAAACAGGTTTTTTTCTCCCAAGTTGATAATTTTTCCAATTTCTGAGAACCTTAGAGAAATAAATTTAAGAATGCAAAAGAGGTAATGAGGAGTGCAAGACAAAAATTGCTTTTCTGTTAAATCCCAGCAGACATCTGGTGTGATTGCAGAATTACAGTGTGAAATGGCTCTGTTGAAACAACAGTTGCACGACTCTGAACATCAAAGGCAGAAACAGCTGAGGGTGAGCCCTGACTTTCTTTCTCAGAAATAACCAACTCTTTTTTACTTTATTTGATGATTTCAATGTTTAGATAACCATCCTTAAATATCCTTCTATCTACCATGCTTCTTTCTGGTTTATTAATGGAAATATCTGAAATGTCACATATGGCTAAAGGTTGATTTTAAAAGTGTGGCTAAAAGAGAGTAAGAGCAGAATTTTCACTGAAGTTTTCTGACTTTCTTGTAGTTCCCATGTTAAATAAAAGAGTTTAAATCCGTATTGGTGGATTACAAAGAAGCCTGTCAAAGAATGATGAATTTTGCGTTTTTTTTCTCGTAAACTGTAAACATTTTTAAAGTTTCAAAATAGTTTTTAATTTGCACTGTTTAATAGGTCAGTTCAATAGTCTGTCTTCCTGTAGGCATTTTAATTAATCCTTCTATCTCAGGGTAATGAGTTCCACATCTGTATCATGTATCAGTCCTGGCTGAGTTTTGGCATCTACTTTTCCTCCAGTGTCTTTCATTTCGCAGTTGATATAGTGCAGAATGGCATTTTAATAGCTCAGGAGAACGAGATGCTGTTTCTCTTTAGCAGACATGAATCATGACTTTCGAGATAGTTGTGCTATTTGGCGTTGCTTAAAGTTTTTTCTGTGTCAGAGAATTTTTTCACGATGATATAAAGTGGGTTTTTATTTTTTTTTATATGATAGCTAATGTCTGTGTTTGATGAATGCCCTGAAATAGAAGAAAAATGGGATTTGTTTATTTAGAATACGCATCTTTTCCTCTGCAGGATCAAGAATACAAGGCTGAGCAGGACAAGCTTCACTGGCAGCACGTGTATGAGAAGCAGGTAATATTTCCAGGAAAATTTCCCATCTTCTGCACACCTCCAGTTTTGTTCTGTACGAAACTTAAAGGTTTAAATTTTGAAACCCTCAAATAGTAAATTTGGGAGTCCAAGCACTTCACAAGGTTTGGAAAAATAATTGGACAAAGTCAAGGAAGATTTTAAGCACCGCTGTTTAAGGGCAGGGATATCACCTCTGATTTTAGGAACCTGTTGCCAATAGATGGAGGCTGGGATGGAATTCCCAAAAAATGCCCCTGGAAGGCTGTCCTGTGTGTGTACCCTGCTCATGGGGGCAGCTGATGGCAGCTGCTCTTACTGAAAGGAGAATGAACTGGCAGCAACCTGGCCTGACCTCTGCCAGCGCTCGTGTGTTCTCCCACACTCCTTTTCCCCCAGAATATCTCTATTCCATCCTTCTCCACGTGTTCTCCAGATATTGTCAACAGGCATTGTTTTTACATCAGGAACTTAAAGTAAAAAATGTAATTTTCATCAGAAACACTTCATCCTAAAGCACTTTGCAAATCCTGCCTGCTCTTTTAGACTCGGAACATCAATAGGCTTCAAATTAAACTTCAATTTCAGTGACATTATGTGTGCAACTCATGTGCAGCCAGAGGGTGCCTTAGATGCCTATTTAATTGAAAGGATGTGTTACTCAAACATGTCATTGCCAAATGTGGCAAATTTATAACATAAAATAATGGATTGTGATCCCAGCTACTTGTCACTTGGTAATAGCACTCGTGACATGAATTGGAGAGAGGTTTTGGTTTGAGTTAGTTCCTCCTGCTGACTTGAAGTCAAAACGTTCTTTGTTCCAGGATCCGCCTTGGTTTAAACCAAGCCTACATTTGTCTTTTTAGTCAAGTCTTGGGTTTTATAACTGTTGAACTCAAGAAAAACCCAGGATTGGAGTGATTTGCAGGCCAAAAAAAACTATATATATTGGCACAATTTGACTGAGGTTTGAGGATCTTTTGGGAGAAAGCTCCTGAGCATGGGCTGAGAGCGTGTCAGCACTGCCTCCAAGCCGTGAGCCCAGGGAGGGGAGTTGGAATTCTGCATCAGTAAACAAGGAAGCAGAGCCTTTCTTTTCACAGATAACTTGACAGCAGTTTGTTCATAAATTCTGGTGTAACTGTTTCCAAACTCAAATGTTTGAGCAAGGACGAGAAGAAAAATACTTCTGAATGATCTATGGATATAAATCCATAAACCAGGATGGATTGGCTCATAAAATACTAAAACAACCAAAGGAATCGTGTAGTCTCTGCTGCAATCTGTTCATTTAAAAACCTCCCCATTATCTAATAATCTTTATGAGTCTGCAGTGGCTGTTGCCTCTGAGGATACTTAAACATCAAACAAACCATAGGTAGGAACCTTAAATGTCACCGTTTGATTAAATGGGCTTATCTGCTGGATCAGGAACCAGTTAGGCTAAATGGTTTTACAAGCCAAGGAAACACCTGCTTTTTAATAAATAATCTACTGCTTGTTTTCCAAACATTCAGCTCAGCATCAGAAGGGTGACAGATAATTCCTGGTTGCCATTCCCAAGGCACCTGTTGAATATATAGGATTTGACCAGGTTTGGCAGTAGCTTCTTCATTCTCTAATAGACAGCTCATGGATTTGGGGTCTCTTGGAAACCAACAAAATGTTCCTGGAGGGAACACTTCCATGGAGCTGCTCCCAGCAGAGAATCTCTGGATTTGATTTTTTTCCCTGGCCTGTACACTTAGTAAAAGACATTTTTCTTTTTTGTAGTGTCTTAACAGCTTGGAACATTACAAATGACTGTTGGTGGATAAAAGATTTCCTGTATGTCCCATCCCCACGTTGTTCCTTGAGCAACTCTAAAGCAATACAACTCCTGGATTGTGTACAAACTCTTGGACTTGACCTGCCCTTGGCAAAAAAAAAGTTACAAAAACTCATGGTTTGGGCCGTGCCTGGGAAGTTGCCAAATTCAAAAGGTTTTGTAAATATTTGAAGGATTATTATTGCTAATTATTCTATTATTATTTTTATTCTTTAGGATGTTTATGTAAGGTATTTATGTTTGATATTTGATCAGAAGTGATTCACTTTGGGTGGTCACAAATTGGTGAGTAGGAGCTCTGCGCCCTGGAGAATACAGGTCACTATTTTAGGCAGATTCTTGTCTGCTTTTCTGTACTTATCTAAAGAAAATCTACTTCCTTTTTTAATGCAATTATTGATATTTCTTCATTCTAGACAGTAATATTCACTTTGAGAAGGAAAGTAGCTCATTGGCTACATTCTCATACTTCATCTCTCCATTAATCTCCGTTTTTTTTAATCTCTGCTCTAATTTAACATAATTTTAGAAATCCGTGGATGGTTGTCTGCATCAGTGGAAAAGGAGCATGCAGACAAATCGGTTTTAGAATTTAAAATAACATGGATTAATTTTAACTCAGCCACTGTTTTGGCTAAAAGATATGGTGGTTTTTTTCCCCTTAAATGGCAGATTCATGGCATTCAGAACGAGCTGGATAAAGAAAGAGGGGCTGCTCAAAAGAAAATCTGTCACCTGGAACAGGCTCTGAAGTAAGTGAATATGGAATAACTGTTGAACAATCCCCGTTATTTTTTAATGTTTATTTAATGATATTTATTTATTAAATAAACTCATGCCTTATCTCATCTAACTGCTCTCCTATAGATACTTTTTCCTGTTTTAAGGCTGCACCTTCAAGGTTCTAATCAACCAGAAAAATGAAAAATCTAAAGTAAGAACCGTCTCGCCCAAATTTGTTGACTTTTAAGTGGTGGGAATAAAATAGAATTGAGGTTAATGATGTCAGCTGGTCTTGCCCTCTCAAATAAATGGGCCCAGGTTCAATTCAGAGTGTGCTCATAGGAAGGAAATAATCAAAACTAAAGATTGTTGCTTGGGCTCTCCTAGAAAATGGAATAATTTTGAAAGATGTACTTATTTAAAGTGTATTTTAATTTAGTAGATGACGCCTCTGATTTTATATTTTCTGTTTAATATCCACAAATTACAAGTCTAATGCAGATTTTTCCTCTTTGATACAACACTTCTTTGTGGGAGTACTTGTTCTTCACATGGATCTAGGGCTGGGAGAAGTGCTCCATAGCAAACAGCTTTCATGAACTGACTTGGAACAGGTTTTTTTGCTGACTTTGTCCATGAACAGCTAATCAGGATGCACCAAATCTGATGTTTTCTGAGCAAGGGAGTGGTTTATGTACAGCAGATGCACATAGGACAAGATCAGCTCTTGCTGTGCTCCTTCCATTTTTGATTATGTGAACTGTTCTTTCCATGTGTTAATCCAGTTTAAAGTCAAAGCTGTGGAAGTAATTTCTAGGGGAAACAGATGATTCTGAAACAAACCAGAAGTTATTTGCTGAAAGTATTCAGTTTAATATCACAATGTACCTTATCTAGGCTGGGAGAGACAAGTAAAGATACTTTTATTCCATAAAAGTGACAGGGCTGAAGTCTGTATTTCTTTATTTCTATAATCTCTGAGGTATTTGGCATAAATAGAGACTATCTTAAATCACTGCAGACATTCATAAAAGCTCCAGCTTTTAATCTTTCAATTCTTTACACTATTATTTATAATTTCGGGGCAGTTGAACTGTTATCAAGTGCACTTAATCTTTTAGTATTTTACCATCTGATTTGTCGATAACGAAGTTGCATTAATTTTCTTCCACATCTTTGAAATGCTGTGTCGGTTTGCTCTTACTCCTGTTAATAAAACCAGTCTGGCTTTGCAGCCCGGGGGTTGATTAGCTCAGGGTTGATCCCCCCGTGGGTGCAGAGGAACCTCTCCAGGCAGGATCTGTGAGGTGCTGGGGATTTTGGAACCTGAGGAGCTTTTGCAGGATGTCCTCAGTTCTTTCAGATATTCCTTGGCTGTATTTAAGCTTAGCTGTAGCTTGGAGTCGGAGTAAGGATTTGAAAGACTCAAGTTTGAAGAGCCCACAGTGCTGGTGATGCTCCAAAGTGAATTCAAACAATGTTGGCAGAGCTCGGTCCCAGCCTTGTGCTTCCCGTGGGTGAATCCTTTGGCCAAAGCTGGGGATGGGTCAGCTCCTGGGTTTGAAGGGCCCTGAGGACTATTCAACAGGCTAAAAATCATCTGCTGCTCCCCCACAGCAAGTGTTTAACCCCTATTCCTATGTGGTTCTCAAAGTGTCTCCTTGTACAAGCTGCTTCTACCCTCGTGGGTCCCCTCTAAATGAGAATATTCTTTGATAGTTTAGATTATTTTTCCCAGGGTCACTTCCATGTCCTATGGCACTTTGTTTCTCTTAGGCTTTTTCTTTTAATTTCTTTTTATTTTTTTGATTCAGGGTGTTTAAAATAGAAATTTCTAATATTAAATCATATTTACCTCTCCCAATTGAAATGGAAAATGTTTAATTGTGGAGGTAGTTTAATAAAACTCTATACTGCTGCTCTCTTGATTGTTTTATAGCAGGGGTTTGAGGTTAATTTTAAGATTAATAATGGAATTAGTGACGCTAATAAGTAATTGAATAGAAATAAAAATTGGCTTTCACGTGTGGTTTTGCCTGGCTGGAGACAGAAGTTGGCAGATGCATGAGGATGGATTTAGGATCCTGAAAAGATGGTATTTGCAGAAATGCAGTGCCCTAGTCCAGCCCAGCTCATATTCTGCTGGTTGGGATTCCAGCTCTGGGTCTGACCTCTGCACTTCTCCCCAGGATGGAACAGACTCCCCTGCCCAGGCCAGAGGAGCTGCCAGTCCTGCAGGGCTTTCTGCAAAAGTGTGTCTTGACAATATTAAGATTTTTTTTTCATATTTGTGCTTTTATATGATATACAAGTAGGCAATAGATAAGGAGCAGTGATATTTATTGTGGCAGAAATGGATGGCTTCCTTGAAGCTTTTTTTTTCCATTGCTGCAAAAATTTTTCTTTTTAGCAATCCCTTCCTATTAATACGAATCCATAAGATCTGATATCTTCTGTAAAAATGCTTCATTTTGCTGAATTTCTTTAACTACTTGCAGAATGAAATTAAGTAACCCCAAGCTAAGGCAGACTCAGTAAATCTTTAGAAAACGACCTCGTCTTGCACGAGGTGGGTGAAAATACAGTTCAGCATCTTCAATGGAAGCAATGCCTCGTGGAATTGCAACTGAGAACCCAGTAGGTGCATCAGTGATTTCTCATAAACTACTTTGATCTGAGTGCACATTGATTCTGAAACGGCCACAGGATTATATCTTGAGTGGCTGCTGGGCTGCAAGCACATGGAAAGGGAAGGGGCAGGTATTTAAGGGGATTTTTGTTATTATTATCATTATTTTTCCAGTGCTGTGACAGCAAACCGTGCTGCTGCTGCTGCTGGTTCAAACGTATCCACACCGATGCAAAATGAAAGTGATTCGAGACACTGTGTGGAATAGTAAAATCCACATTTCTCAAAGTATCTTTCACTTCAAAAATAATAAAAAAAAATAGTATTGCCACAGTTTCAATACAGAATAGGGGTTTATGTAGTTTACAGAAGGTTTTTTTCCTTCTTCTGAAGTTCATGGTAGAAATATCTGTCAAAAGCAAACCTTTTGCAAAAGAATTGCTCCAACACTCCTGACTCGTGGTGGTGACTTGTAGATATAAAATTTATATTTACTTCTGCAGTGCATGTCACAGGCAGTTCCTAATAGCAAAAGTCACTCTAAGAAGTGCTGCAAGGGCTTTTCTAGAATGTCCTTTAAATGGCATTTCTATAAGAACAAAGTTTTCTTGAAAAGCTTCTCTGTAATTACTTGGGGGGAAAGGTTGTTTCTCTAATCCCTGTGGCTTGGTTGCAGAAAATGTGTCATGAGAGTGGGTTGCAAATAGGCTGAATCTCTGCTGTTCTTATCTCTCACAGTGAGGAGTGGGAAATAGAGGTATATAATTTGTCACAGTACAAACTGAGTAGAATGAAACAGAAAATAAATGAGGAAAAAAAAAAATCTGTACCCATTTGCTGCTGAAGAGATTGCCTGGAAGAGAAAGAAAAGGTCTTGCTGACTTTCTACAATATTGTTAAACAGCTCTCAGCATCATCTGGTATCTTGTTCTGTGGAATTTGGATGTTTATTCATTCAATATATTCATTTTGCCTCTGCTTACGTTTTGGTAGCAGATTGTTTGATACTTTTAGTTTCCTATGAGGAATATACATTTGCTCTAGGGAAATATTCCCCATTTTATTGAAGATTACAGCCACAACACCAGCTGAGGTTTGAGGTGGTTTGGGTTTGACACTTGAGTTCTGAAGTAATGACAGAATCCCGGAGTGGTTTGGGATGGAAAGGACCTTAAAACCCATCCCCTTCCACCCCTGCCATGGCCAGGGACACCTTCCCCTATCCCAGTGTGCCCCAAGCCCTGTCCAGCCTGGCCTGGGACACTGCCAGTGACAGGGATAACACCTTTGTGGCTACACAGACACATAAAGCTGCTCAATCTTGAGGTTGAGAGATTTTGGACTAAATTATAAACATCCTGAATCGTTTGAGGCTGTGATCATGTGTCACCCTCGTGGGAAGTGCAAAGCACGTTGATTTCTTCAGGATAAAGGTTGTGACAGTTCTCCTGCTGGAGATAATGATGGGATCTGATTGAATGCTTTTTGCTTTCCTTGCCTCATGCACAAATAACATTTTCATGTGTTCCTGAAGTACAGATTTCCTGCATTCTTGTTCTTCAGTTCTGTAGTGTGTGAAGGGAACAAATTTTAAGAAGTTACATTAGGAGAAATGAAATGAAATGAAATGAAATCAAATCAAATCAAATCAAATCAGANGAAACTCCCCCTGTACAGGTGCAGATGCTGTAGTTAAAAACTGCAGCATCAAGGAATGCCTGCACATCTCCACTCCAGTGCTCCACAACCTTCTCTCTCTCTCACTCTTTGCCTTTTTTTTCCCCCCCAGTCTGTCTATGGAGCCAAATCTCAGCAGTTTGCAAGTGGGGATGATACAGAGCAAATGCTGAGCAGCTGCTTCATTCTGACTCACTTAATAAAATTATTTGTTTACATAAGGAACTACCAACACCTCTTTTTTTCCATGGCTTCTCTACCCCTTGTCTGAACTTGTTTAAAATTCTGGGGAAGAAAGAGGGGCTAAACTGCTAAACTTCCAAGAAACCAGTAAAGCCACTTCTGTCTATTAGCAGATTTTCCCAATAGTCTTCACAGTGGTTTTTAAAGCACACACAGACAGTTCTCACAGTATTTTGGGGTTTGGTTTAGGTGGCAGACAAAATCTTTCCAGTCGTGACGTGGTGTGAAGGTGGTGCCTGCAGGAGTTCAGTAAAATGCAGAAATGAAAACGATTTCCCTTTCTTTTCTCATATATCCTTGTGTACATGCACGTGGTTTCTGACATGGGAGTCAAGGAGAAGAAGCTGATTTCTCATTGGAATTGGTGCCGTGGAGTTTCCTCACTGCAGACTTAAAAAAGCTTTTCCCTCTGCTTTTCGTTGTACCAGTGTGAGAGCAATGCTCTGTGCATCCCCATCCTGGGCTGCTATTTCTAGGGATTTTGTCAGGTGATCAGTGGTATTCACTTATATTTTAAATTTCAGGTTTTGTGTGTAGCAGTTATTTCTGCTACAAGGTTTTGCCTCACAGGAAATATCTGATAAAAATGTGTTTGCACTCATATTTCCTAAATCAAAGTTGAAAAAATGCTGTTCAGGGAAGGAAATACTTCTTTGTTGGTATTCTTCTTGAAACCTCACTCATTTCTTTATTCAAAAAGCTTCACTTGCCATCTCCTGGTGTGCTTTGCCAGTCATTTGGTTATTCTGGGTCATTCCTTACCTGCCATTGAGGCAGATCCATGGAGCTGGAGCTATTCTCAGGCTTCTCCTGTGGTTTTAAACTTGGTATTGATACCTGTAAAGCCTTCAGAGGGTGGCTTTCATATCAGCCTTGCTAAAAGCAGAAGTTAAAATGCAATCAGCACTGTCCTGGAGCCTCAGGCTGCTACAGGGAATGCCTGGGCAGCGGCAGCGCCGAGGGTCAGTAAATTCCCATCTTCTCTTGTTTTGATTTCCACAAGGTCCCTGTCTGCTCTGGGCTCTGGTGCAGTGGGAACTGGAGCTAGAGAATAAAGTAGATATTTATTGAAAAGCCTTTAGGATCCACCTTGGGCAGGACAAGAGCCTGGCCAGGGCTCCAGCCAAGGTGGATTTAGAATGGTCACAAAATGGCTGACCAGTCACGAGGCCTTACATTTTTATAAGTTTTGTTCCATTTGCAGCTTGGGGTTGAATTGTCCAGTTGCAGCTGCAGGTTGTGAGGTCCCATCCTTCTTGTCCCTCCCTTCAGCCACCTTTGTTTGTGCTGCTGGGCCTGAAAGTTGTCCTTGGTGTCCATTGGGGAAAGGATTTGTTTGGTGTCCCTGCTGTGTGCAGAGCTGAGTGGCACTGACTGTGAGCTCAGAGCCTGAAACACAGGAAAGATAAAACTTCAGGCATCACCCTGAGTATTTTATTAAAGTTTTGCTGTTCTAAGCCTGCCTGGCCTCCTCCAGCAGCTGCTGGTTCTGCCTGGGGTTTCCCAGTTCACCTTCACTGGTGAAATGGGGACAAGGCCAAAATGGACAGAGGGTGAGGTTGTCCTTGCAGAATCTTTTCCTACAGCTCTGGCTGAGTAATGACTCATTTTTCATTGTATGGTTTCCTTTGATGCACAAAGAGAAGACTTGGGCTTGTTTGATCTCAAAAGCTCTTCTTGCTTTATTCAGAAGTACCTAAAACTGCATCAAACTTTAGCACAGGAAGTTTTATGTAAGGGTCTTCTAGTCCTTAAGATCGCTTGTAGCTTTCAAAATTCCCAGGGTGTTTATTTAATTTTTCTTCTCTCTGTAATAGCACAAAAGGAACAGTGTAAAAGAAGTGAGGGGGCATAGATTTGAGAGAAATAAATGGTGAACAATCTGCTGCTGACCCAATAAAGAGGGAAACAGATGAAGGCAAGGAAAAATAAACATGTGAAGAGACCTGGCAGAAGGAACTAGGATAAATAGCAGTGGAAATAATTTAATTTGTTTGCAATTCACATTTGCATGATTGTTAGATCCCAACATTTTGAAAAGAAATAAAATTTAGGCTTTTCAAAATACACAGAAGTTACGTTTGGAGGAAAAAAGCTGTGATTTACAGTGGATCCTGAGAATTTGATTCTACCAAGCCCTTTGAGAACTTTATATTTAAACAGCTGCTCCTTCAAATCCTCTTGTATGGGCTCCTTGGAGTGGTGTGCGTCAGAAATGCCACTGCACACAGCAAAACACAGCAGCCTGAGAATCATCAATGCAATGATAAATAAATAAAGGGAGTGATAGCTTTAACCACGAGTTAATTTTTTCTTTCTTTTTTCCTTTCGTCCTCCTCTAAGTTGAATCCAAATTCTGAGTAATTGCTTGTTGTTGTTAATATTTTCAGGGTAATTGCCTAAGTGTAGCTGTTTTCCTGCAATTAATTCCGTTTTTCCTTGGAAATGAAGTATTTGTGTGTGGAGAGAATTCTTGTCAGAATGGAAAAGCTATTACAGTTTAAAGCCGGAAATAATTAAAGGAATATGAGCAGGCATTGTCTTTAATTCCGAGTGTTGCAATAAAAGAACATTGTTAAGAGTTTATACTCATGTTCATTGTGTTCATCATTATCTTTTATTAAAATGTTGAGGGTTGCCTTGTTACAGCAGTTGCAATATGATGAAAAAAGCCACGTCTGATTTAAAAACAGTGGTGATGTGATGTGGCTGAGGAGCTGAGATCTAGTTTTGCTCTTTAAAACTGTGTGTGTTTTTTTGGTAGGGTGGGTTTTGGTTTGGTTTTTTTTTGTTTTATTTTTTTTTTCTCCTTTAAGAATCAGTGGAAAACCAAGCAGCTGTTCTCCACTTGGTGCTGTGCTTGAGCATCTGAAACCTTTTAGAGCAAACCCAGTCAAAGTTTCCAGCATATTGTAAACATTCCCTAACCCTCACTCTAGGGGCCACAACGTGGAGCATGAACAGAGGGCTCAAAAATGTGGTAGCTTTGTTTAATAGTGTCACTTAAAAGCAAAAATAAAGTGTTCTATTAACTATTTACAGCCTTTCATTTTCTTTCCCCTCGTTTCTCTGGAGACCTACTGGCAATAATGAAATATGTATTGAAAGGAAGGCCCCAGTTGTACAAAAAAAAAAGTAACAGTTGATTTTTAATCCTTGGCTGTGGGACTGTTACGTCCCTCGAGATGGTTACAGAGATATCACATGACATCTTTTAGTGATAACAGCTATGAAACTGGTTTGCAATGGCACACAGCTTATGAAAGGAAAAGTTCTGCCTCGTGAGGTGAAGAGCGTCGCTGTATCATGTTGTAGCACTTCATTAATTGCTGTAAATTGCTGTTCTAATAATTAATGTAGTTAAGGATTATCACGGTCGCATTGACTAAATGAGTACAAATGATCAGCACTAGTGGCAGAATTGTTCCCTTGTTACTCCAAAGGCTTCCCTCTCACATCAGTGTATTTTTCAGATTTCTTACTTTTCTTATTTCAAGATTATACAATGCCCAAAACATTGATGAAATGAGAAAAGCTTTCAGTTGGCTAAAGAAAGTTGTACAGAAGAGTAAATTCAATTACTGATTGTTAAAAAACATGAAATCTTTCAGGCTGACACTTCCTTCGGGTCACTTAAGAAATCATCTACAAAACAGTACAAGGAAAAGCTTTGTTCCTTGTTGTTGCTCAATGATTGTGATCACTCTACTTCAATTACATTTGATAATCTTAATTTTGCTTTAGCTTTTTATGTACTTTGTACAACTTTCCTTCAGCTTTGGCAACAACGCAACCAACCTTCCTGGAGGAGTTGAAGTTGATAATTCAAACAGTACTTCTAAGGAAAAGAAAATTGTCACAATCCATGTCCTCTTGGAAAGAAGAAACCGATGAGCCAAGTAGACACTCATGGTTCCCCAGAATGAAATGTCTTTATTATCTACTACAACGTGAATATTATTACTCTGAATCCTGAACTAACCAATTATTTTAACCATAAAAATAGTTACCTTCAGTCAGCAGAACGACAGGATGAATTCTGAGCTCTTGTACCTCCTTAACAGTCTTCATCCTGGCAGTTCATCCTCGGCATCTTGGGTTTGCCAACCACTGTTGGCTCTGTCACTCTTCACACACCCTGGGCTGTGCTTTGTTAGTGTTAAGTGATTCTCCTTGCCTGGCTCTGTCCTGTGCCTGCTGATTTCTCACATAGTTTGTCCTTGGATGGTTTATTTTATTCGCCCCCCCAGCTCTCAGTGCCTCAGCGCCGTTCTCTGATCTCCATCTTTGCCTTCTCTGCTCCTCTCCTTTGGGTACCTCATGAATCTCTTTGCTGTCTGTGCTGGCTTTCTGGGCCACCTTTTAATTACAGACTTGTCTCCCCTTTTCTAAGCCATTATCTACACCTGTCTCTCTAATTCTCCCCTCTGTGTTGTCCTTGCTGCGGTTTAGCTGTGGTCTCAGCATGGGAAAGCCGTGACTATTTAATCTCTGTTCTAATCCTCCTCCCTTGATAACTGAGCCCCCTGTGCTCTCTCGTATATGTGGTGGATCTAAATCTCAGAGACAGTTTCTGCAAAGTCTGGAGCAAAATTACCAAGTTTTCCTTTTACAACACTTGCCCAGCCTTTGAACCCACATCACATTCATCATTTGGCAGTCGCTGTTTTGCTCTGTTTGCACAGCACCTAGCACAACAGTGCCCTGTCATTATTGTAATGAGAAATAGTTATAATAATTATTAGTGTGTTTAACCAATGTCTACTTAATTTGTGAGCCATTAATTTTGAGCGTAATGCATTATTCTCATTTCAGCATGATACTGCACACGTGGAGTGTTATTTGCTCTGAATTCATTAATGGCTTTAAAGAGTGATTTAGTTTGTTAATATTATCTCATGATTTATTTAAAACATAAGTATATAGTTTAAAACAATAATTGTATTGTAAATATCCTCCATTGTTGGAGCTCACTTGAAGGAATGCAGACCAGCTTTTTGATGTTAGCATCTCAAATTATGCAAACTGTAAACAATTTATAAGTGGATTTGTGCTTTTCCTCATAAAGACAAGCTCATCTTATTCTTCTAATTGGGGAACACTTCATATTTATTTCTTGACTTTATATTTTTGGCTTTATTTAATTCTTTGAAATGATGAAACAAGTTAGAATGCTTTCTAACAACTCCGAAATATTAAAGTGCCCAGGGACAGGATAGGGATGATGTTTTGAAGGCAATAAATATTTCAGCTTCACATTTCAGTCTTTCTTCTTCGCTCCTTTGATCTGGCTTTGGTTTAGTTATCATTCCGCTTGGATGACTTCACACTGTCTCTCTTCCTCTCCACACCAAAAAGAAGAAGTGTTCTGCACATATTCCATATGTTTGGGGCTGGCATGGTCAGAGAGCCCTGCTTGTTCCTCGTCGTTTGTGAGATTCCCAGCCCGTGCAGAGGGATGCTGCAGCCACAGCTGGGGTGGGTGCACTTAGGCCCAAAGCTGTTTCTGAGCTATCACTGTGTGTTAAAAACAGAGCAGGAAAAGCAAAATTGATTTTTGTGTATTTCACAGATTGGGCATTAATACTGAAGCATTGTTCTGTAACAACTAACCCATGAACCCTTCTTTTCCAGTGGTGTTTTAGGCCTGAATACATTATTTATGTAGTGGAATATCTGCATGCTAGAAGTTAGGTCAGAGGGGGTGATGCAGGGAGTGTTTTTTTTAGTGGTTGTGGCACTAAAAAGTGGTAGCATGGGTCTTGTCTTCAGCTATAAAATTAATTAATTAATTAAACCACTGGAGTTTTGTGGAGTCCTGGCAGTAGCAGAACATCTCCATGTGAGGGACTCTCTGGGATCAGGAGCAGGATCGTGGCTCTGCTTAAATTTCCCCATGGAAAGTCAAATGTATGTGTCTGTACACCGGATGGGTCCTCATACCTGCAGACACTGAAAATACTAAGGTGAAATTCCTGAATTTTGGTTTGCATGGGAAATTTGGGTACGTTTTGACACAGGTTGTGTTTCCAGCTACACAGTTTGCTGTGTATTATGAAAGAAATTGTGCTCTCCTTTGGAAATGTGTTTATATAGAGGGTTTTTTTAAGTGTTGTTTGAATCTAAACGAATTGTATAAATGGTGATAACTGATTTTGTTTCAGCACATAGTGAGAGTCAATTTTTGAATTTTTATGCCATTAAATAAAAAAGGCTGTGTAGAAACAACAACATCCTTCTTCAGCTGCCTTCCAGCAAGTGAATAGTTGGCAGTTTGGTGGGGAGCAAAGCAATTTTCCCTTAGAACTAGTAATATTTAGGAAAGAGAGGAAGGAACGGGCAAAGACTTGTGTGAGTACAGCAAATCTGAATACACAGAATTAGGGTATGTGTAATGTGGGAATGGCAGGACAGCCTGGCCTTTCCCAGAAGGATCTCAGCATCATCAGTGGGGCTGCAGGCTCAGCCATGACTCTGCTTTTCCCATACCTCAGCCTGCTCTCAGTCACAGGATTTAATTTTAAGCAGCCCCGTGAAGAGTGGAGAGTTGGACTCAGTATAAGTCCCTTCCAAGTCGAGATGTTCTGGGATTCATGTTTATCTCCAGGAACAAACCCGGAGTCATAACAACCTGGGAGAGACTTAGACAAGGGATGGAACCTCTCCCTCTTGTGGAGCCCATCAGAATTTAAGTTTCAAAAGCTTATTCAGTGGCAAAACATGTCCTTATAGAAATTCCTTGCTCTGCTTCTGTTGTCCAGCACAGCTGGGATTCAATGGGCTGTGCAGCCAGCAGATTTTGAAAACCTGGAGAAGAATTTGCCTGTTTGTGAATTAAAGACTGGTATAATTTTAGAAGAAAACACGAGGAGTTTCAGTCTATTACTATTTTCCATGTCACTGAAATTCTCTCTGAACGACACACAGGGAGCTTGGGTGTGGATTTGCTCCTGGGATGTGAAACTGTCCCATGTGTGTTCTGGCACTTCATGTCTAAAGGGTTTTAATTTATTGACGAGGCTGAGACACAGCCAGGTGCATCTCCTGCTCCTGGTGCTGTTGGTGAGCCCTTGCTGTTGTTCAGGGAATGGTGGGAGCCCTCCAGGAAGGTGTTGGTTCATCCAACATTTGCAGGGACATCCCAAATTCAATTAACCTTTCCTGTTAACCTCTGAATTGCCCTGTGTTTCCTTAGTGCAGTACTGTAAAGTCTCACTGCGTTTAGTTGTTACCTCTTGGAAGACATTTTACAGAGCAAGACAAATATTTATGATTAAGCACGAAGAGGAAGCACATAAGATGTTTGTATTTCCCATTTATCAGTGCACTTCAGGGTGCTGATTTCTGAAATTGAAATTCTGGACTTCACAGTCAACTTTCCCTGAGATGATTTGTGCCATGTAAGACTCCTAATTCCGTTGCCATGTCCTTTATACACTGAAACAAAAGGAATTTGCTGCTTTTTAAATTGGGGGCAAAGAGTAAATTCACCCTGGTTTTATATTCAGGCCGGCTGAGCTTTAGGGGATTTAAGTGATGTAATTGTATTGTATTGGGCCCCACAACTAGTCCAACTGAAAAAAATAATCTTCAAAGTGAATATTTTAGTGCTTCATGCAAGGCACATTGCTTGCTGTCTTGGGAAAAAAAGTGAAGCTTTTCTTATATTTGTGAACCGAGGGCCATTGTTGTACAGGTTTTCTAAGCTTCTGTACAAGTCTGAACTGCACAAAAAAAATAGAGAGTGCTGGCTCCCACATCCTTAAAAATGAAGGTTTTTTCCTGCTTATAATGAGATGTTGCATTTATTCATGGGATTAAGTCCTTAAAAGAAAGGAAGGTGCATACAGCCACATTCCTAGAAGTTTACATCATAATATTTCCAAATAAAAATATCTTCTTAAGGAAGAAGATGCATAAATTTGGAGCCTCAGTAAGAGTAGGAGGACTGATATCTTTTCCTTTTTTGTTTAGATTTGTTGTGTGTTCATCTGACTGCACCAAAGCTGTTGTCCCAGTGTCCCGTGACACTTGGCAGTGTGGATGTGTTTGAATAAGCTTCGGTTTTTGGTTTTGCTTCCAGTGTGGAGTGGGATTATTAGGTGTGTTTTGCAGGGAGAGAGATTTGTTATCCAGGGCCCCTAGCTGAATTATGGATCTTTGGGAGGAGAAGTGTTCCCCTCTCCGTGGTCTCTGCAAGGTAACAAATGTGGGCAGAGCTCTCACATATTCTCCTTTCTGAGGTAGATTTTGTTGTGGGAGAGGGGAGTGATGTGTGTAATGTAACCCAGTGTCAAACAGCTGTAAAATTAAAAATATCTGTGTTCAGCAGCTCCCTGGAATGTGGGGTTTGGGGGATAACTGAGGCAAACAGCAGGAGCAGATGGATAACTGACCCATCAGGCAGTTGGATGCTCTGGAGGTGTTGTTGATGTGCCCATTCTGAGGAATGGTGGAGGAGTTTTGTACTTGGAATTTGGATCTTTTGGATCCTCTGCAGGAGGAATCGAAATCCGAAATGGCATTTTGCCATTGGAGTTTAGATGGGGAAAGAAATGTTGATTTTGGTAGTGCTGTTTTTTTGCCGTGTAATTTTTATTGTCTCATAAATGAGTGGAGAAAGTGGTGCCTTAGATTAACACAGATGTGCTTCCCCCTCAGAGGAGTGCAGGAAATGGAATTGATGAGGCTGTAGAAATGAAGCATAAATGGAGGGTGATGGATGCTCACTAGCAAATTTGAGGATAATTTGCACAGGACTTCTAAGAAAGCAAAACCAAAACCCCAAAACAATCGTTACCGAAACTGTGATACAGGATTTTGTTCCATTTTCCTCCAGTTTCTGCTGGGGAAGAAAGGTATTTTCCATTTTATGTAAGGAGAGGAGCAGTCTCCATCTTCTCAATTATTCCATCAGCTGTGAGTGAGACACCAAAATAAAATCCTTTTTTTTTTTTTTTTTAAATATGCATCATGAAAAAAAACCTCTAGAAGTAAACAGCAATGTACTGACTCAGGGCTTGTGGCATTTCTTTGATCTCTTTGCTAATGGAATTACCCTGCTCTCCTGCACTGCAAACAGCCTCTTTGTGAAGATGCAGGATTATATTCTTTGTCCTATTGTCAAAGTCTGGTCTGCAAACCACAGAAGAGGATGTGAATACTGTAACTTTGGGCTTGGCAGCTTCCTGACCTTTCTGAAAGGCTCTCTCAGTGCTGCAGCAGCTCCTCCAGTGCTGGCAAGGTGACAGACGAGATGAATTAGCTGGGCTTTTCCTTCTCCTATGTGTCAGATTCTTT
This sequence comes from Cyanoderma ruficeps, assembly GCA_008694505.1. Classification (NCBI taxonomy): domain Eukaryota; kingdom Metazoa; phylum Chordata; class Aves; order Passeriformes; family Timaliidae; genus Cyanoderma; species Cyanoderma ruficeps. The sequence continues at coordinate 3,549,011 of VZDJ01000223.1, forward strand.
GTTTTATATGGAAATAATTTCTGTCAAAGTGGGAAATTTATCACTGAGCTACTTCCTCTGCCTGGAAAATGAAAATGTCAGCCCCAGGTCTGTTTGAATGTGTCTTCTGTTACAAGCCATGGGTGGAGCCAGCTTTGTCCCTCGATGCCACCATCATGTTCTCCAGTGTCTGAACACAAAGTCAGGCAGTTCTGCTGACCTGTGGGAGTAGGAACGTGTCACAAAATGTAAATAACAAAACCAGTATCAAGTTAATAAAAGTTCGTAATATTTGAGGACTTGCATCCGAATTTCTGAAATATTTATAAGTTACCTGAATTTTTGTCTGTGTTGTGTCAATGTGGTGAATGTCTCTATCTTTTCATGTGTATCTTTTCGTATATGTGAATGTACATAAAATATTACAGCAACATTACTATTGATCTACCATCCAGTCTGAAGTAACCCAGCCTGATTTCTGTAGCTGTATCAGGTTTAATATGTCAAATAGCGTAGGCTGTTGATATGAAATATCTTTGCACAGAGGTTTAACATCTGTCATTACTGTAAAGGCTGAATAGACATCACAGCATTATGGCTTTCTAATAGATTAAGAAAGAACCATGTGTCACGCATTACTCTGCTTTGCATTTTGATTTACGACAAGCAGGGAAATAATCCTGCACCTTGTCTGAGCAAACATGGCACTGGGATAATTTTCTTGTTTGGTTTGTTTGTTTTTTTTTTTTAAATCTGGAAAGGCAATCATGCTAAAAAGAGTTTGTTTAAGTATTGGGGAGGGGGTATTAAATCTAATTAAATGAAATCTAATTCTGTTATTATTTATTGTTACTATTATTGCATTTTATTAATTAGATGAGAATAGTAAAGGGGGTTCTACAGTGGGGAGAGAGCCAGTGAAGTGAAGAGAGCCTTTGAAGGTGGAGGTTTTGTTGTGAGCTGTGGACGCCGATGTTTGGGCGTGTGAAATTCAATCGGAGAAAAGCGAAAATAACTCCGGCCTTCCATCGCCTTCTTCAAAGCCCTGCGAAGGGAAGTTGGGCAGAAGCTGGGACAGGAAATTGAAATCTGAATACTATTTTAAACTGATCGGGTTAAAGGCCTCTCTTTTACACCAGCACACTTGTTCTTTTATTTGATACTTGAACTCTGAAAATTTTCTGTGACTTTCTAGGGAGAAGGAGGAGCAGCTGAGGCGGGTGACGGAGGTACAGAGGCTGCAGGCCCAGCAGGCAGGCGCTGCCCTGGAGGAGTTTAAGCGGCAGGTGGAGCTGAACTCAGAGAAAGACTCTGCTGAAATGAAACAGCGGGTGAGGAGGTCACAATGCCAGCCTTTCTGAAACTCTGGCGCAGTGGGATAGCGGATTCTGATCTTATAATGCCAGAAACATGCTCCACTTGAGAGTGCTACATCAAAATCTTTCACAATGTAGTGTCTTTGCAGCGAGTCAGAAAGGGATGGTGGCGGGTGTTTCATCTTTCTGACAAAGCCAGGATTGTCATTGTTACAAAGATATCTGCAGTTATGATACTGATTAGGGATTTTTCAGGAGTGAGAGTATAAAGTGTTAGTTTATACACCCTATGGAACGACGCTTGGCATTTCCCACTTAAATGTGTCTCTTCCTACTCTTTTCCCGGCGACTCTGTCTTCCATTAATGAGCTCCTGTAATCAGTTGGAGCCCAAACAGGGGCAGAGCCATGGTGGCTGCTGGCAGTCATGTGCAGAGGATGGAAAAATCCACTTTTCTGTCCTTGAAAATCAGAGATTTTAGTGGCTTAAATTTCTTATGGAGCAAACAGTAGTTAAACTGTTCTCCTGGGAGTTTATAAAAGCAGCCCAAGGAGTGAAATAAGGAACAAGCAATGGTTGATCAAAAAGAGGGGGAGAGAAGGGATATTTCCTTAACTCCTCGTGTGGTTGAGATCTCCAGACTGAACTCCAGCTTGTAATTCTGGATTACAAGTTCCAACCTCACCTGCCTTCCCCAAACCTCTCTGCTGACAGGAGGGTGCTGCAGGCTGGGACTGGAGTGGGTAGCTGAGAGTGCTGTCTCAGGACTGAGGAAATTCCCTCTTTGTTGTTCACAAAGGTTTTGGAAAATCTTCACTGCTGATATTTTTAAGACCCACGCAGACAGCAAATAATAGAATTGGGAAATTTAAAAAAAAACAAGCAAGAACAAACTTATTATAGAAGCAAGATGTGTTCAGCAAACCAGACCCACAAGGTCAATACAACAAATCCTACAATTTTAGCCTGACATTTTCTGTACTCTGTGACCCTCCTGCAATTTCTTCATGATAACTTAAAATAATATCCTAGTTCTGCTCCAAAAGGAATGTTGTCTAATTATAGAAAGGCTAATAATAGTTTCATTCATTTAAAAAAACCTTCTGCAAATGAAATGAATCCAAAGCATAAGAAAGTGCACAAGAATTTGGAAAACATAGTCAACTGTAATTTTAAAATGACAATAAATTTCTTTCAGAATATTGCTGCATTCTGGGAAATTTTGAAAATCAATTTTGCTCTTACTCCATGAATCAGCCAGAGGTTTGCTCTTTCCCTACTTGAGTGCTAAAATCTAGAAATATTAAATGATATTGTAGAGTTGAGTGGTTCTATTTTACAGGAACCAAGGTCCAAGGAAATACATCAAAGGAATCCTGCTGAAGCTCTCCCTTCGTGGCTTTGGCCTTTCCCATTCCTCTGCATCCACACACTCTTAGATAAATCCCCCAGTACATTGAACATACTGGAAAATTCTATGTTTTGTGGTGAGGTGGGATGTATTACTTACAAAACAGCTGCAGTAGCCATAGCAACACTGTCCTTTTATCTCCATTAGGAATACTGGGCTTTAAACCCATTTTTGCTGTGAGATAAAGTTAATTATGGAGATGAGTAGGATGAGGTCATTTTCAGTTGTTGCAATCAATATTTGATTCTTTAGTTTGGCTCTATGATAATGTTATTTATTTTGCCATCTGCTTCCTATTTTGTCAAGCTTGTGATCATTAAGAGTCACCTGATGTCCACTGCTGGGTGGGTGGCACATGTTGAACTGCAAGATCTGCATTTTTTCCAGTAGTAACTAAAAAAAAAGAGAAATAATACAGATTATGTCATGGTACTGTGGATCTGGGGCTTCCTGGGTTTGGCAAATAATGATCAAGAGCCTTTGTTGCAGTTGTTGGAAATAGATGAATGTGACCTAATGAATAAACTACAGAAGCCAGTAGATTTAAAGCATCTTTGCATATGTTTTCACTGTTTCACTTTTTAGAACATTTTCATTCTCTTGGAAAAAAAGAACTCCTTTAGTGCAGTAACAAGATCTGTTATTTTCCTGGGTTTTATTGACTTGAGTAAAATATGGCCTTGGACATTTAACTTGAGTAAGTTTGGAGCCGGAAGAAAATTATTCATAAAACACTGATTGCAGTCCCTTTTCTTAATGGCAGAGAGTAGCAGTGAGGTTCAGGAGCTGCTTCCTCACTGCTCTCTTTTTCTACTTTGAATTTGGCCAACTGCTCCTACTCCAGTCCCTTCCTTTCCTGCTGGAATACTCTGCAATAAAACGCTTTTCCCGCTCCCAGTGCTGCCTTTTCTCCTCCTTCCTGGCTGGGGAGTGATGTCCAGGCCAATTGGCACAGACATCTGTTGAACACTGAGCACTCCCTTAGGCCAAGCAGGATTTTGGCTTGTGGTTCAGAAATTCATGGGTTTCTTTCTTTTTGTGGAGCAGATGGGCTCGTGGTCCTTCAAACCCCTCCACTTCTTTTCTCTTTTTAGGGGCACAGTTTTATTCACTGCTTATGTTGAGATGTAGATCTGAAAGTCATTGATGAGTGTGCACTGCAGCAGAGTTATATATATATTTATGTATATTCCCTTGGAAACATGCCTGATGTACAGCTAACAGTTGTGCTTTTGATACAAAAGCCTTTGTTAATTGAGTTGTGAAATTGCTTCCTTGATGCTGCGTGCTAGAATCTGTGGGACTCATTATTCATAGGCGATGACTATCTTCAGAGGACTTAACTTGCAGCCAAATAATTCTCTTTTAAGTTATTTAAAGTTATTTTCTGATTTAATGTAAACTTGCTTTAAATGTGTAGTTCATGCTCTGACTCACACATGATTTCCCTTGAATTTCCACAGGCAGTGTATTTTTAAGTGAAATGTATTTGAGTCTTAAATATGTCTAGAGAAAAATATTCACTTAATTTCCATGGGATATTCAGCGCTGTTGAGTAAAAAACTGAGCCAATCCTTTGTAATTAGGGAGTGGCATAACAGTGATCACTATGTCCTTGAGTAACTAATAATCCTGTAGAGACTGAATATTCATTTTCACCACATACTAATGGTGTTGTTATCATTCCCAACAAGTGATATTCTCCTCTTTGATGGTTTACAAACAACTGTAGAAATGTCAGAACATTTCAAGCTATGCCTGTTAAAAAAAAAAAAATTAAATATTCCCTTTCTTTTCCCATGTAGATAGCAGAGGTTGAAGCAGATCTAAGGAAATCAAAATTGCTCCGGGAAAAGCAAGCCCAAGAATTCTCCTGGCAGTTGGATGAGATCAAGAAAAGATATGAAGAACAGGTCAGTTGCTTTAGTCCTCCAGGTGGAGGGGAGAAAACAGCCCTTCCTGCAGCTGTAGGTCACTGTGTGCTGCTGCCCTTCCTAGAAAAACACAATTTATAGGTAGGCAGAGTTTTGTGATGGGGATGGAGAGGGGACAACCTACACAGAAAATACTTTTTGTTTCCTTTTCACAATCCTTTGTACCTCCGACTCTTTCAAATTGTTTCCCAGGCTTACAGGTGGCAACACCTATTTTCGTATTCACCAGATTCAATTATTTAATGCATTATCTGTTTCTCTTCTTGTCAAGAAACAGCAGTTTATTCTTTTTATCATTTTTGACAGAGGGAGTGTTTGGTACGAATGCTTGTTTTGGCCCACTGATCCTGATTTTCTTCTTTGTAATGTAATTTCAGGGTTGGGAAATACTCAGGAAACGTTTGGGTGGGGACAAGAAAGTTTTCTTCAGTAGTGCTGTGAAATGTAAAGGGCGAAAAAGCAGAAATAGAGAAATTATTGCATGGTACAGACTTGGGAGCTGAGGAGCTGCACCAGCAGACACTGGTGTGAGCTGGGGTTTGGTCACAAACTAAAGTGGCTTTTGTTGGTAACACCTGCTGATGGATTGAAAGGGGGATTTTAGTACCCTGCAGGGATGAGGTGGTTAATCCATAAAAGTTCTCTCTTATCACCCTTCTCGTGTGGATCTGAGCTTGCATTTCCAGCAGGGAAATGTGGTTTCATTTCTGTTTATCTCCTGTGCTGTGAGAGGATGAAACGCTGCGGTTGGCTTTGGTGCCAGGCCTGCTCTGGTCCATCTGGAAAGGGCTTTTTCAGGGAATTAAGGAATAAGATCACTTTGGTAGGTGTTGAGAGACCCCTGCTCTGTGCTGGGGGGGAACGATGGTGTGTTTTTTGTGTGGCTCTTGGAACAGAAGGGAGTTTGTTGGGTCAGATCAAAGCATCTTCCCTGTCCTCGCTCAGAACTGTCAACGTCACCACTTGTGCTGGCACCTGACAGAGGTGACATTCTGGCCTCTGGGAGGGTGAGGGACATCTCACAGGTGTTCAGCTCAACTGGGGGACGTTATTTATGATGATTCCTGCATTTAGTGATTCAGAAGTAGTCAGAGATATTGGGGATTTGTGCAGGAAAGGTGAGGCAGTTTGGTGTGCCAGGGACACGCTGAAAGGAGAGCGATGGGAGTGTTGGGGTCAGCTGGACTTCTGTCTTCAACTGAAATTTGTTATTAAATCATATTTTCACATAATTTTAGTGATGTGATTGGCTCACTTTTTTCTTCACGCTTCTCATAATTTGAAGTGCATCTTAAAAGTCCAAAGTAAGCATTTCTCCAAAGATTTTGTTGCCATTTTCCCATCCCAGATTTTAATCTATAGAGATAAATGCTACCCTGCAGTGTGTCAGGAGTTACAACATTCCTGTTCCTACCTAGGAATAGTAATTCTCTTTTACTATCCATGGTAACATCCACCAAGCCATAGATAAAATTTTCTGCCAGTACTCAGCTGACTTTGCACACTAAAGACAAATGATAATGTCTCATATTGTCATGGTTTAGTTTTATGTGTTTTCTTATATTCAAACCTTCTGAAGACTGTGTCAAAAAAACCCACAAAGCAAGAAATTCATATGGGAGTTGAAATTTTTTTGGTGAATCTGTTCTGTACCAACGTTGATATTGTGGTAGACATGAGTGAAAGCATTTTTCACTGAGATGTTTACTGCTTGCCATTTATTTTATTTAGGATAGCTGCTTTTATTGTAAGAAAGAACAGCTAAGCTTTATGAGACATCACTGGGACCCAAGGGTTTCAGCCCCAAACAGCTAAACAATGAGAGCCTCAGAAGAAATTTCAGTGGAATCCTGTTTATGGCCTTTTTAAAAATTTATTTCTCTTTGTACTTCATCTGGAATGTTCTTTGAAAGTGGGTGAGCGTGAAGAACACTGGCCCTTCCTGCAGATTGCAGGGGGTTATCACTGGGAGCGAGGTTCCTTTGGAAGGCACAAAGCCCCTCCATCCCCACCACGGAGCAGGATGAGCTCAGTTCTTCCACTCTTAAAATTTCCTTTCAGTACTTCCAATTTCTGTTTCTCTGCACTGCTCTCAATTTATGCCTCAGAACTTCTAAGCCGTTTTTAAAGCAGACTTTTCCTTGCCTTGTTTTACTGCATATTTCTTTGGTCGTTACTTGGCAAGGAACAGACTGATTTAAAGTGTTTAAATAGAGCACTGAATTGGAAGTGGGGATACATTTTGACAGGGCTCCAGCACACTTCCAGTTGGAAATAAACACCCAACCAAAAACCTGGATAGTTTGGCTACCTGAGAAATGTAGCGATTGCTTCGAGATGTGCAAATGTCTCAATCTAATTGTCAAGTGAAATTTAGACATAAAAATGGAAGGGAAATTGCCTTACAGATTTATTTTTTGTTGGCTGTCATGGTGAGTGGCATAATTCAGTTGCCCAAAATTTTAATCAGATTGGTAATAAAGAACCAAATGAACTGATACGTTATCCAGTTCTCCAATGTGAGAGACATTTTGGAAGTGTAGGCACTTGGGGCAGTGGTTTCACTTCTCTGCTTTACCTGAACAGCTGATGTCACAGGACTCTGCCTGAATACTGATTTCAGAGCAATTATTGGTGTGAACATGGACTGTGCATTGTGGGGCTGAAAGATTGCTCTGCCTGCAGATTAGGCATACTGATATATTGATATTTATCTGATATTTATTACAACAGATAACCTGGTGCATTGATATTTATTTATCTTTGTCTTTTGCTTCAAAAATAATTCGGAAAAAGAACGCTGCAGTTAATACTTTGTTAGCTTTTCAAATGCACTCAGATCCATTAAGAAAGCAAAAAGGAACTTTTGGATCTTGCACTGTTTGGTTTCAGCTGTCACGTGTCCCTCCTGGTTCCAGCTCCATCTGATTCGGTGCCACTTGCTTTTGAAGTATCCACTGAGAACACTCTCAGAGAGAAACTGGTGGCTTTCTTTTTTTTTTTTTCCTTCTTTAAATATACTTTAGCTCAACTTTGTTCTACTCGCAGCTGTTAGATTTGAAAGTATATTTTGAAGAAAAAAAAAAAAAATAACTCCAGCAGCACCAGAGTTCCTATCTGCTGGGAGCAGCTGCTTTCGGCACTTCAAAGCCAGTGGACAGCACAGTGAAGGCCTCAGCCTTTCCTGCCTTTGAAATGGTTGCAGTATCTGTAGTTGGGCTTTATGGCACTGTCAGCACAGGAAGAAAGGTTGTTTGGTTTTTTTGCACCCCCTCCCTTCTTTCTTTTTTTTTTTTTTTTTCATTTTTCCCCACCCCGCTTTTTAATTACATCCTCAATTTAGTTTGAAATACCTGGGAAGTGTTTCTGATGAGTTCATCTTCTACGAGCCCGAATGTTGGAAAGAGCACGTGCCCAGGCTTTTCAATAATGGGTTTTAGTCAAGTTTCACAGAAAAATTAAGGAATTTGCTGGGTTTTTTTCCCATATCCTTGTCAGTTGAGAACTTTCTGAGAGCACATCTCTCGTGGGGAGTGGTGGTTCCATGGCAGAGATGGGACAGAGCTTCATGCAGGGACATTCCCCAGAGCACTCAGGTACATGCACACCTTTGTTTCAAGCTGATTTTCCTAAATTGTCGAGAATGGAACACTTTCAGTGAACTGAATATGATCCTAATGCTTAAATGACATTAGCTTGTCCTTTAAAAAAAACCCAAACCATTAATAATCACTGTGATCACTGTTACACCCATTTTCTGCTGTAAACAATTGCTGAAGTGACTGAGTGAATGTGAAATAAATGAGATGCAAGATTAGTAAGAGAGCCAAAGCCTGGGAAATTTTATTTTCCAGCAGGGAGAGAACACACAATGAAACAGTTGATGAGTTATTGTGATTGCAGGATGGGGTTACCTGATGAGTTATGGCCATACTGTCTGAGATTAGACACCAAGCTAAATAGATAAATAATCCTTTTGGTTTGGTTTGTCTTTAACTGTGTTTATTCCCTTTAAAAACAATTATTCATGCTTCCATAGGAAAGTGGAAAGTTGTTCCATGATAGCTGAAGAATCTCCCTGTATCTCAGGAAATCCTTTCTTGTGACATTTATTGTTGGGTTCTGACTTCTGTAAAAGTTATGAAGAAATTACAGTTGTCATCTTGTCCTGTGTATCCAACTAGGGAAGAAAGAGACCCCTTCAGAAATATTTTCCTGGGTGTTTAATGAAATCACTTTGAAATCGTGCTAAAGACGAGTCAATAGACAATGCCTTTAAGTTAGGAGCAAGACAAAGGTGTGGTTGAGTTTAAATATGCCTTTTATAATAAAGAAAGTGAGGGAAAGAACTGCAAAATAGCTGGTTAAAAGTGAAAAAACCGTGTTTGTAATGTTACCTGCCAGCAGCAAGGACAATATCTGAGGTGCTGCTGGGACACTGTTCTTGTTTGAGTGGTGTGCTGGAGCAGAGGAAAGTGTTATTGAGAGGAGGGGAAGAATACTCTCTAGATCTTTTTGTCTTTTATAACTTTCTAGTGAGGTTAATTTAAAGAAGAGTTTGTTATCTCTCAGGCAAAACATTAATTTAGCAATTAACACTAATAGAGATAACAAGCTCAATCAACCTCCAGCTTTCTTTGTCCCCATACCCTTGCTGTGTTAAGAGTTTCTGCCACTGCACTTCCATCCTGGCCTTCCTCCTGGCCTCATTCTTCATTTTCTGTTTTTCTGGCTTCTCTTTTACCAATCTGTTACCCACCCAAGTGAAGGAAACACTTGCAAAGCCCTGTTTGAAATCTGCTATTCCTCAGACAGACCAATGTCCCAAGCATCTCTTAGCTCTGCATTAACCTGGCCATTTATTTCCAGAGATCCACAATCCATTTTTAGTAGGCTGGTTTAGTTATGAGGAGAGAGCCTTTGTGAAAAGCTTTGTTCCTCTCCTCTTTGTCTGTACTCTAAGATAATTGAAATACAGTCTGTTCTTGCAAGGAGGCCAAATGAGCACGTTAGTAGAAGCTCTAAATTTTTCATGTCATCGGCAGCAAGCTGCATAAATTTCATTTAATAAATTAATCTAGGATGCATAAACGTTTCCTTTGAACCATCCTAAGACACAGATGAATACCATTTGTGCAGAATATCTGAGGAATAGTTTCTTCAATCAACATCAACTTTTTACTTTATAGCTAAAACTCACAAATGGGAAAAGGAGACAAATTTAACCTCCCAGTGAAGAGTGGGTGGAAATCTTCTCGTGGTGCCATTGCTGTTTACAGAATTGTTAACCAGACAGATGGGTATTTGCACAGTCTCCTTCAGGCATCTGACTCGTGTGTGATTCAGAGTTAAAAGCCTGAGCTCCCTGTGTAGTCAAAGAATCCACTTTGAGGGGAGGAGGGAGAGGGAGGCGATTCCAGAAACACAAACGGGTGCCTGCGGTAAACAGCGAGTCAGGCGAGCGCCTGGGAAGGCAGTTCTGTGTTCAAAGAAGGCCCTTGGATAAACTGAATCCCTAAACAAAGACTGTGTACAGCAAATTCTGCACCAGAGCCTGCTGCAGACAGGCATTTGCAGCGATTCAAGGTCTTTTAGTTGGAAAGAAATATTTCTTCTTGCAGCCTGAGATGGGTTTGGTGGTGTGGGTGGGCTGGGGAGGGGAGAGACCTCCTGACGTTCATCGTGGCACCAGGTTGGATTTAATCACAAAGATGCAACTCCATTTCCAGGATTTTGTTAAAAGAAGGCTAGAGAGGGATTTTTCACAAGGGCGTGTAGTGATGGGACAAGGAGCAATGGCCTTGAGCTGAAGGAAAGCAGCTTTAGATTAGATATTAGGAAGAAATTTTTTACCATAAGGGTGGTGAGGCTCTGACACAGGTTGTCCAGAGAAGCTGTGGCTGCCCCTGGATCCCTGGAAGTGTCAAAGGCCAGGCTGGACAGGGCTTGGAGCAAGCTGGGATAGTGGCAGGTGTCCCTGCCCATGGCAGGGGCTTGGAATCAGATGAGCTTTAAAGGTCCCTTCCAACCCAAACAATTCTGTGGTTCTGTGATTTAAAAACAAATTTACTCATGCCAGAGTATTGGGAAGATGGAATGACTGAGGTGGGATTTGTGCTGCCCATACTTTAAAAATACTAAAATTCTGAAAAGCCTCGCTCTCACTGTATGAAATTATGTTCCTGATCTGTACATTGTAATACTTATAAAGTAAAAATTGTACTTATAAAGTAAAAATGTACAGATTAGGAACATAATTTCATACAGTGAAAGTGAGACCATTCAGGTGCATTATGTTAGGGGAGATAAATCAAACTGCAGTTTGGCTAAAGACCAGCTTGTTTCTTCTAGAGAATTTATTGCAATTCTTTTGCAGTTTGCAGTTGAAAAAGAATTATTAGTGGTTGGTGAAAGGGTATAAGTATTGTAGAAAACACAGTCATGCCAATTAAATTACTGCAATGAAATGGGAAGTCATGTACATTACCCCACGTGTCCTTGCTGCTTCAGTGGTAATGTGTGGTTTTGCACAGATGTATCTTTCCCTGTCCCATTGCCCTTGGTTCATTACAGCCCTTGTATCTTGGGACACCTTCGTGTTTCAACTTAGAGAAAAATCTCCCCCCCAAAAAATGAAGATTAAAATCTTATTTAATTTACCTGCTGCAAAAGGAGTTCTGGTAAAAGAGGTTCTGGTTTTCTGCCTTGCCTTACGCTCCTTTTCTGCCCAAAGTTATGCTAAAGCAGAGCCCAGTGTGATTAATACTCACTCCTCCAGCCTGCTAGATCAGATTACTTTTAGCAGCAATATTTGCAGAGATGGGTAATCCCCATATCCTCACGGAACATGCACATTTGTTTATAGGCTTAGGAGACAGAAAATGCTCCGTTTTGCTGGAGTTGTTATTTGGGGACAGATCATGTGCTGTGCCCTGCCTGGGCAGAGGCTGGGGCTGCTTTTCAGCAGGGTAATCTGCAAACACCTGATTTACAAACACTTACATGATTTTGGGATAGGAATAGTGAAAACAGATGTGCTGTAGGTGTGCTGCAGAGTGAGTTTAGCTCGGTTCTTTGCCGTGACACGTGCAGTGCATTGGTGGCTCCTCCAGCCCTCAGTTCAGTCATGCCAAAACAGTGCTTATAAAATCATCCTGCCTTGCAAAATCGTATTTTATATAGGTGTTACTTAAAATATTTCTGGAATTGCGGGCATAAATTTACATGAATTTTCATACTTTGGTGTCAAATATTTATTGTAGCAGTTATATTTTTCAAAGAGGTAGTGAGCTAGCTAATTTCCTTTCCCTCCTTTGGGGACTCTAAAAAGAATTTCAAAGGCGTGCTTGTTCTTGAGAACAAGTTGAAATTGTTCTAAAATTGAAAAGCCTAAGCTGAATGTGTGATGTAAAAGCAAAATCTGGATAGTAGAAGGCCTTGTCTAAATTAGGGACTTTCAAAAGGTATTTGCTGGCGTTGATTACGTTACAAATCTTCGGCTTCTAAAAACATCTCCTGCAATCAGCAGGCTGTTTATTGTTGATCTTTGTTCTTCGGGCATGCTAACAGCAGCAGGATTTCACCTTGGCTCTGTCTCTTGTTTTAGCAAGTTGTCCTAAAGCACCTCCCCGTGTGAGTGCAGTTCCATCCGCCTGTGTTCATCAGCTGCATTGTCAGTGGCCTGGGTGTGAACCACGCTGCCAGATTTGTTTGGCACCTTTCTGTTTGTGCGTGTGAGTGAACGACAGGAGACTATCACAGTTCTTGCATTAATCTTCTTTAGCTCTTGGTTAAGAATTTAATTTTCTTCTTAACATCCTTTTCTCTGCAAAAGTAAGGAAATTTTAATTTTGTTTAAAAGCTATATTTAGAAGAAATAGTGTGATTAAAAGCTACATTTAAATAGTGTAACTCTGATGACGGTTTAGTAAATCGCCTGTTGGCTGTTGCCTTGAACGTTGTTCTATCACACTGTGCGGAAATAATTAAAAAATGAAGAATTCAGCTAAGAAGAGATCATAATTTTCAAATATTTGTGGTACTTGATAACAGCAGTGGTAAGAAAGGCTCTCTCAGGTCAGACAGACATTCCTGCTTGGTTTTGTGTCCACACCATGGCTGGAGACGGCAACAGATGCGCAGGGAAGGGAATAAGAGATTTTCATCTTTGGGAGGACAAGATGAGGAAACATCCAAGGCACAATGAATGTGATTATGGTAATAGGGCACACACGATCATTTAATGAATGTTTCTTTTCAGCATCGTCCCTAATGCCCATTGTGAAGGTCGTGTTGCTTGTCTGGCTGAAATGTATAGCACCTAGCAGTGCCTGTGCTCTGGACACTGAAGGGCTGGATTGGAGCAGACACTTGAATGTGATCTGATGAAGTGCTCAGCTCCGAGGGGGAGATGCAGCCAGATCTCAACAGGACAGCATTTTTGAAGGAGGTGGTTTTGTTACATCATTCATAAAGGCGCTTTCTGCCTCAAAGGGAAGACGGAATCTGTCTGGTTTGGGAAGAATTGATACAGTTTTCATGCAGTTTCCTGTGATGGAGAAGTCCTGTTGTTGCTGAAAAGCAGCATGGATTTTTCTCTTTCTGTTTTTTTGGTGTGTATTAAATTCTTTTTTCCTTTAAAAAAACAACCCAATGACAATAGAAGAATGAGAGAGGGAGAAGAGGAAGAGAAGCCATAGTGCTTGGCAGCAGTTCTGAGAAGAGCAGGAGCTTCAGGGAGTGCTCACTAGAGCAGGGAATGGCTGCTCAGTCACTTTGTGGTGTTCTGTTGGTTGGGAATGTGGAATCATATTTCATGTATTTGTTAGGGAAGATGGTTTTGGAGGTCTTTGGGGGATGAGAATGCTCTTGTCCTCATCCTTTCTCTCCTCTCCTGTATTTCCACCTCTGCTCCCTGCAAGAAACATCTTAAAGTATCAAACCAAAACCATTATGGGGAATACATAGCTTTAAATAAGGAGGGTTTTTAAATTTTTCTTCAACAAATTTGCCTTTTGTAAAATATCTCCCCTCATGGTACCACATTTTCTCTTCCTTTCTACCAGCTGGGGGGACACCCTTCCTGCTGAAGAACCTTTTGCTCGTTCCAGCTATTAAATTGAAAAACTTTGTGTCTATAAATGCTGTTAAGTGAAGAGATCACTGAACAAAACTATTTACTTTGGTCAGTGTGGTAAACATGTGACTGGTTGGAGAAGCAGGATGTGTCCCCTGCTCCCTCTGGGTCACATTCTGTGCCTGCTGCTCTGTCTTCTGGTAGAAAAAGTGCCAATTCCGATAATTGAAGCTCCCCACAGCAAACTGCCTTAACCCAGACCTACATGGAACAACCAGCTGAAAACCCAGCAATTAAGACAACACAATGTTTGAAGGGCAAGGCCTCTCCTGTTGACACGATTTCTTTTTAATCAGGTCTGATTTATGAAGAAACACTGAACATCATTTCTCCTAAATCAGGCTAGAGCTCTAAGTTATTTTAGGGAGCAACAGCTCTTTCTCTTAGGCACGGGATGGACACCACGAGCATCTGAGAGAAACCAGTTTTGTACAGAAACCTTGGGCAAAAACCTGGCGTAAAGAACTTTTTGTGAGGATCCCAGGCCCAGCATGGAAAATGTGAGGGGTTAACCCCTGCAGGGACTTCAGGCATCTCTTAATGAGCTCTTTAATGTTATTAAATAATGTAGAAATGTTAAACCCTGCAATGTTGCATCTGTTCTCGCTCCGTTTGCAGAAGGATGCTCCCAACTGCAGCACGGATGGCACATTTCCCTTTTAAACTTGCAACACGCTGATCTGCAGTTTGAGAAAATGCCCTTTCTTAAAAAATTTATTTTAACTTAGCTTCAAATTTTCCCCGCGGAAGCCGGGCAACCAGCTGATATCATTCCAGAATTGAATGCTACAGCTTTAAGATAAGGTGCCGGGCGCTCTCGGCGCTCACACAGCGGCTCCTCCCGTCCGCTCTTTTTTTCCTTTCTCATGCTGAAAATACCCCACCATGTTCACGATAAGAGATTTCTCCTTTTTTTTTTTTTTTCCTTTTTTTTTTTTATTTTTCTTCCATCCCCCCCTTTCTTCCTCTTTCTCCGAAATCCACCAAAACTGAAGAAAAATCCAAGTGACTGTTCTTAGCAGCTGTGTGGCCCGGAGTTCAGTGGGGAAGCGGCTTCCTGCCGTCCCTATTCATCACCTGCTTCAAAGGCGGCCTGGCCGCTCCAGTGTGCAGGCCAGGTAGGGTGCCTTTGTGCGCAGGCGGGAGGATTAATATCAAAGCTGCAGCAACCAGGCCCTTGGTCTCGGGCTGCCATTCAGGCAAGCGGGGAGAGGCTAAGAGTGGCCAAGGTCACAGCATCCAGTGTGGTGCGGACTGGGAACGGCTCCTGAGAATAGAGGGCTTCTTATGAAATCATGGTGCAAGCTTGCGGCACAGCAGGTGCCCTTCTGGAACACATACATCTGTTTATGTTGGGATAGCGTAGCTGACAACGGGATAATGGAGCTTTGTTTTTTTTTTATCATTTTCTTGCCTTTTTTTTTTTTTTTTAAAGGGGGGGGAAAAANTTTTTTTTTTTTTTTTTTTTTAAAGGGGGGGGAAAAAAAAGATAACTCTACGCGCCAGCGTTGAGGAATATCGCAGGAAGAGCATTCGCTTTGGAAATCATAAAGAAATCTTGCAAAGCTTTAATTGCTGGGGTGGGGGGTTTTGTGTGTGTATACTTAAGCGAAGGGGCGAGCAGGCTGCCTATTAACCATTTAGGATCCTCAGCCCTGCTGAGGAGCAGCAGCGGGATACGGGGGCACCCGCCACACAATGCGACAATGCCTCCCCTTTTCCTTTTTTTTTTTTTTTTTTTTTTTTNAAATTATTTTTTTGTACGCTTCCGACATTTGTACCAACAAATTGGGTAAGGATGCGCCGGATTTGCTCGGTTGTCTCCATTGTTGGGATTGTCTGGAGGAATTCTGTCACGCTAACGGTGGCTTTTTAAGAGGTGAGGTAATAGTGACGTAAAAATAAAATTGCCAACTTGATGAAATTAAGGAGGAAATTAAGCTGTAGACGAGTTGTCATGACGACAAGGATGTTCTATTGATGAACTGTACTCCTCCCTGTCCAATCAGATAGTGGAGCTGAAGCTGGAGCATGAACAGGAGAAGACGCACCTATTCCAGCAGCACAACGCAGCGCAGGACTGCCTGGTCCGAGACCATCAACGGGAGATGGAGAAACTGGAGAAGCGGCTTCGCGCTGCCATGGCAGAGCACGAGAGCCAAACTCACGAGAGCAGGAAACGAGACGGCCAGGTAACAATCAATAACGCTGGAAAGGCGTCCGCTTATTAGAAATTGCTGATAATGAGTGTTTCCTGTTTGCCAGCATTGTTGGTGGTGGCTCGCTGGGGGAGCATTTGCGAAACTGGCACATAAACGTGATTTCGTTTTTCTTTTTTTTTTCTTTTTTTTTTTCTTTTTCCGCTTCCCCCCTCCCTTCCCACTGCTGAATAGGGCTTTAACTGCAAAAACCACAGGTAGCCAGATTAAAAATCCCATGGTGCGCTATAACTCGGCCTATTTATAATCTTGTCTCATTTTCTTTCATGATGGATTTGTTTAAGAAAAAAAGGTATCTGTTCTTCTTTCCCCCCCAGCCCTCACACTCACCCTCCTTTTCTCCTTCCTGGGCAAATCCATGTGAATTATATCTGCTTCGTTCGTGTGCTATTTTTTGTTTTAAATCTCTGCAGGTAACTCACAAATGTCTTTATTTCCTTTTGTTCATGTCTTTTTTTGTTTCATTTTTTGTATTCTAGATTTGCATTGTGCGTTTGGTTCCATGTGTCGGATGTTTGATAAGATGATGTGGGTTTGGGGTCGCTTACCATCACATTTATTTCCCTACACACACGCACCCCTCCCATCCTCCATCTCTGTGGTCACTGTTGGAAGCCATTTGGCAGAATAACCCCCAGCTGGGGTAGCATTTGACTCTTCAAACTTCTGGATGAAATGCACACTGTCAGCATGGAAAATGATCTTTATGAGTTTTCACTTCAAAAACCATCTTACTGCCTTTTTTTCAATGTATTTTGTAAGGATGGCGTGGTATATTTTCCTAAGAGCCTTTATTAAAAAGGCCTGCAATGGCAATATTCTAAAAACTAAGGTGATTTTCTAGTTTAAAGAGTTTATAGAAAATAATCTTGCCTGATCAGCGTTAGAATTGCTTATCACGCATGGATTATTTTATACCAAACTGGACATTTTGGTAAGGCATCTTTAATGACACATTTTCCGCGCACCACCACCTTCCCGAGGAGGTGTTAGGCTCAGACTAAGAGGCATTTTCACTCTACTTTCCTGTAGACTGGTAGGCTGTGGCTTTTACTAACACCTTTAATGGAGCTAAATGAAACTGAATTGAAAATTTAGTTTTGAAATCAATTGGTTTTTCACTTTGGACGGCTCAGACTATCGAAATCTGGCTTAAGGAAGTCCGTTAGGAAGCAAACGGCTTCTTGGGGGAGGTTGAGAGGTGTATTGCCAAGCCAGGACTTATTTCTCCATTTCCACCATTGTGGTTTTCCAATGAAAACAGGATATACTTTGTGAGAACACTTGGGAAGGGGATACTCAGGTGGCCTCTGGAAAAAAAAAAAAAAATTAAACCTCGCCTTTTATTTTCCGCTGCATTGTAAGAGCAAACAAAGCCTTAAATGGTTCAAGGGATTGGTTTTTATCTTTGCATATATTCTTTTGGCCCAAGATAGATTCATCTCAGCTCTGGATCCGTTTGCGAGTGTCTTTTCAGAGTTGTAGTCTCCTCTCACCTGCATTTCTGCTGATTTTTTTTTTTGTTTGCGGACAAAGGCAGAGCTGTAACTCCCATGTTAAAAAAAGGCAGTTTTGGAATTACATAGAATTATTCTGTCTACACACCAGTGCTCATCCCAGTTCCTGTGTCGCTCTGTAACACTGAGTACAAAAGGAGAGGGACTCTCTTCAGCAAATCCTGAGAACTGGGAGGTGTCTCTAAGTCCAGCTCTGGTTTGTGCCCTTGGGGGTCATTTCTGGCAAAGGTTGGAGCCCAAAGTTTGGTTGTGCTTTCTGTTTGCAGGGAGACCAACGATGTTACTACAGGTGCTTTGTGGAAAGCTGGGAATTTTCACAGCTATCGGGGGAATCTGAACAGTCTGAAAAGCAGAGTTTGGCCTTTTTACAGAGCTTTTCTTTGTAGTTTGAATATCCCAGTCATTTGAACATCGCTGCCATGAGAATGGCATGTAAATCAGGGAAGAAAAGGCAGTTACTTTGGCTAGAAGAGCTGTTGTTTGTTTAAATTCTAGCGAGACTCTGCCACCTTTCAAGGACGCAGATTTTTCCATTTGGGAAAATAAACTGCTCTTCGTTTCTTCCTCTGGTCTTTGCATTCAAATCCACCTCTGTCTTTTCAGTGAGCTCAAGAGAAAATTCGGCAATTTGGAAATTATGGGATTATAGCATAGATTTTTAATAATTTTTTCAAATCTTTGCACATGTTTGCTAAAAATGCGTGTTTTGGACATCTGATGTAACTAACGGCCAATGTCCTTTATGAAACATCTGTCGGGCTCTTAACAAAGGTAACAGAGTCATTTAATGGGTATTTAACAACACTGCATTTTAAAAACCTGTTAAATTGGCACCATCTTTGGCAGCAGTAATTTTTAGGAGTGCTTTGTGTCCTGGCGAAGGTGAGATGAAATAGGAGCGGAGGCCATTTTGCTTGGCGAAATGAAAAGTGGATTTGCTGGGTAATTCGAAAAATTTAAATAATAATTAGTGTTAATCACATACGAGTAGCTTGGTTTGAAGGACCTATCTGCTCAGTGTTGGGTGAATTATGTGAAAGCACCATTATTAAAGGTATTCACTGGAAGTCTTACTTAAATCCTTTTCCACATGAAAGAGTAGCGAATACGTATTTCTTAATATACATGGTTAAAATATGTATTTCTCACTATATTCCTGAAGACAGCTATGACTGAGTGCTGCAGATCAATTTCTTTTGCTAATACTATAAAGATTAATTTAGTTTTTTTATTGCATATCGGAGGTCTCTACTTTCATGTAGGTCTTCAGATACCGTGAAAGACACTATACAAGATAGTTAGATTTTATTCAAATATAAATACATTTATTTATGCTTTAATCTCAACTAGAGTATAAAAATTAAGATTTGAATGCCTTTCCAGATTTTAATTAAATATAAAACAATGTTATTTCTTCGTGAAGTAAAAGTCTAATATAGAAAGGAATTTGATTGAAGCGTATCACCTTTTGTGTTGATGATAAATTTCTGGATAACGACTGCATTCCGCTTGGATTTCTCCATTTCTAGGAGTCTTGCTCTGATTTTTTCACCTCGGGTTGTAGTGTTTGGGGAGGAGTAAATTGACTTGTAGGTCAATAAAAGTCAAAGCAGTACAAAGGTTTTTATGCCATGCTGTGTTCTTGTAGGCTTTTAAATCCTTTATGTTTTCTATGAATCGCCATAATGTTGTCATTCTTTAAACAGTAGCTAATCACACAGGATTATGGGGTTTTTTTAAAGGATAGTTTCGAATCACTACTTCTATTTAATTTAGATCTCTGGGTTTTCTTTAGGAGCCTTCTTAAGTTTGCTCATTCATTCTGCACCTCCCTCAGTAATTTTATCCATCAGAACACAAAACAGGGAGCTCCTTGCATGATGGAAACCTTCCTTTGTTTTAATAAAAGCAGTCTTGCTATGGGATCGGTGATTTTCTGAAACAAGACTTCATGTCACAGAGAATATATCCATTTTGCTCGGCGAAATGAAATAGCAAAGTTAGGAAATTTTAATAACTGGAGCAGAGGGGCTGAGGTGTCTGTAGTACCAGTCATGCCCTCATATCTCCCCTTTATCCTTTGAATGTCTTTCTCTCCCCAGCATCTGCTACATGTCCTCAAGCAGCTCAAAGATTTCCATGTTCCAGCTGCTGTACAGAGTTGGATCATTTTCCTGCTCGTTCTTCCAACCGTTGACCTTTGGGCAAGAAGAAGAAGAAATAAAATGTACCCCTATAACATCAAATACAGCCCTTGGCACTAAAGGAGAGGAAAGAAAGTTTCCATGAGGAAGCCGAATCCTCTTTCCAGGTTCTGTTCTGAGATAATTGGCCAGGCCACTGTGTTCATCCAGTCATAATTGGGTCAAGAGCAGCTGGAATGCTCGGGCACGTTCTGCCCGCCGGTGTCACTGGTGTCACGGTGTTTAATTTTAACAGGCAACGTTTGTGCTCTCAAAAATGAGGCTACTGTAAGAGATCACTGCTCTTTTGGGGTGTCTTGGGGCTCTCAAGAAACCGTTATTGGTTGGGAAAGAAAAACCTTGAGCAGTTCTGAAGCTTTGTGAACACGAACATTGAGAGCGGAGCTTGTTACAAGAAACCCCAACAAACAGGCTGGAGGTGGTAAGAAGAGTTACTAAGGTGTTATCCTGTGGCTGAAGGATCCGTTTCCTTTTTCCTCACTTGCTTTGTGAACTTTCCATAATCCCCTTGGCCTTTACCATCCTGGTTTACTTTCCCTTCGCAGAAATGAGCAGCTCCTCCCCTGATGTCCCATGTACAGCACATCCCATCACTTCTTTTCTGGCTTCTCCTCTTCAGAAATTTATTTCTTTGCACTTGGGATCAACAGTCTTTCTGCAGCTATTGCTTTGCACCTGGTTTTTGTCTGAATTAATTTGAGCCTGTGGAGTTCAAATAAAATAACAGTGGCAGTCACTATTTTCATTCCAGCAATGATAGTTATTTTCATTCCAGCAGGTTCTTGGTATATGTTTGTGGTTCTGTGTAGATAATTAGTGTATCAGCCAAGTGGGGGAAACAGAGGACATTTATTTTGGCTCCATAAATGTATGAAGGGTGGCTGTGCTGCTGTGTGTCTGCTGTAGAGCTCTGTCAGCTATCAACAAGAGAAAATACAGGAAAAAACCCAATAGAGACATCACCTACTTGTTTAGTGATAACTAAATACCTAGTGCATGCCCAGTTGCTGTCTGTATGCAAATGCTGCTGCAACAGTAACTTTGCAGTACTATATTAATAAGAAGGACTTGGGGACCATTTTTTTCACAATAGAAGACTCTCTTCAACTTTGATCTGAAAGAACTTATTGTTACCTACAGAGAGATCACTGATCAACTCTTCTGCTTCATGTAATTGTTTTAATATCTTCAGACACCAGTTCCCACGTGGTTACTCTCCCAGTGTAAGTGGAAGCAATTTGGTTTAAGGAGATCTGGAGGTTACAGATAGAGGTACCCTGGGAAACATTCAGATGCTGGCGGTGCTACTGAAGTCACTTCTGTTTACAATTTGGAGTAAATAAATTACATGACTCATTTTTTTTTCTTTTACTTCCTTTCCTTTTCTTACCAGAAGATGTCTTTGGCGTGAGAAGAAATGCACTGCTTGCAATGCAGGCTTTCTCTGCAGCCAGTCCGAATCCTGGAGTTGCAATCTAAATATTTGTTTGTTGTATTTTGCTGGGAGAGTGGCTCTTGGGCTGCCAGTCAGACTCCTGTAGACAGACAGCCGTTCTCTCTTTTAGCCTTTCCCAAACAAAAGCTTTTGGCTGTATTGCAGCATGTTTAATTTACCACCAGTCAGCCCAGGATAATGAACATGACTGTTGATGTAAAGTATTTAAAGGACCAAATATTTGTTGCAGCACTTGCGTGGTTTTCCCTGGTTGTTATTTGCAGTCTGCTGACTCAGAGCTGCCATGGATCCCATTGATGGGGAGTATCTGCTGAAATCAGGGATCTGGTGGTGGGTCCCATGGAGATGTTCACACTGGGCTTTCACTCAGAGCGTTGCTGTGAAATGGTCAGATGCAACAGTTTCTTGTGGAAATACTCAAATACAGTGAACCCACAGAGTTGGTTTTCACTTGAGTAAATGCAGGGGAGATGTGGGAAGAGTTTGGGCTGCAGCATTGGCATAATCTTTGAGAGGAGAGTTAAAATGAGCCTTTGCTCTGAGCTGAGCAGGCAGTGCAGGCTCAGTGATCTCTCCATCAGGGTCTCCTGAGCACATCCCCATCCCTGCTCAGGTGAACCCACCTTGCCGCCTTTGTGCTCCTGTGTCCCACTCTGGCTGAGCTGCTGCCTCAGGGTGGGACACCTTTCAGATACCTGTTGATCCAGCTGTGAACATCTGCCACTTCAAGCACCCTTCAAAGTGTCCTTGTGCCATAGTGGGTGATCATCTCTGATGTCTCCAACGTTTTTCCTCGGCTCTCACCCTTTTCATTAGGACTGAAATTGGACTGTGAGGAATTTGGGGTGGGAGGTGTGACTTCACTCTCTCCTTTTATACTTCAGTCAGCCCAGCACTTGAAATATTTAAAGACGTTTTTGGAAGGCATACATAATAGTGCACAAATTGTCATCTGCTGATTAAAAATGTTAAGTTAACTTAGGAGACAACAGACATTTTGTGCTGTCTACAGTGTATGTAAAAGAGAAAGCAGTTGCCATAGAAACTAGCTCATCACGTAATATGAACTCTGAATCTGAGATGGAGTTCTTTTCAGCAAAATGGAATTTCTATAATATGAAATTGAATATATCTGCTAGTTATTTTAACATTGCAATCAGTGTTTTTATATTCTTTTTTTTGTTTTATTTTAAATATTGTCAGCTGAAGGTGGAGTGTATAATTTAACTTGTCTAGGGGCAGGGTGTAGACCGTATGGCAGTAATTTTATTTTATACCAGCACTTCTTGATTAGGAAGAAGTGATTATTTCCTGCATAGATGTTAATAAACATACATTAATTTCTCTGAATAGAAATGAGATCAGTTTTGCTCATCAGTGAGATGTAAAGGATCTTTGTGCCAGGTTTTAACACATCCACTAGGTGTGGCTTTGCAGGCAGGGTTTGTGTGTGATGGCTGCAAGGAATGATTAACACTAACACACAATAAGCTGGACGTGATGTGAAATCATTTCTCACATTAAAGTTACATTAAGGAATCTTGAAGTCAGAAATGATCAAGTACAAACAGGTGTATGTACAAACAGGTAGTAACTGCAGCAGTTGAGGTGGTGCAATGTAATTTCTAAGCAGAGAGGCAAAAATACTGTGTTAATCTGCAGGAATCACCAATTTACAATAAAATCTCTTGATTTTGATTTGATTGATCTCTTAATCTCTTGATTTGATTGAAGGAGCTTATGCTTTCTTTGTGAAGATGAGTGAATGGCAAAGTCAGACTCTGAATTTGCTGATTGATATTACTTCCAATTGTGTCGAAATCTTCAGAGTGTAGTTTCTCTGATCCTAGATTGTTCCAAATATTACAACTAAACTTATTCAGTAGATGTCTGCTGCACAGAGGAGGGAATGCTTGCTCACAGCTTTACTAATGGTTTTTAGTTCTTTTGAAAATTGCTTTTTTCTGTTACCCTGCAATGTGTTTGCGACAGTTGTTGAATAGAAGGAAGTTGACTTCTCCTAGTCCATAGAACAAGTGCAGCAATTTGGAAAACAGCAGTGCCATCCACTTCAAACATTCCCCTGAGTGCTGAAGGGACATCCTCTAATGGGAGACCAGCATTCATTCTGGAGTTTTTTCACAGCATCATAGAATAATTTGGGTTGGAAGGACCTCTGGAGGTCACCGTGCCCAACCTCCTGCTCAAAGCAGGTCTGACTTCAAAACCACATCATGTTGCTCAGGGCCAAGTCCAGCTGAGTTTTGAAAAACCTGCACTGGTGGAGATTTCCCAGCCTTCTTGAGCCATATGCTCCAGTGCTTTACCAATCCAGTGCGAAATCCCTTTTCCTGGCTATGCAACTGGAATATCCGTTGTTAAAAATTAGATCTGTAGGTTCTTGCCCTTTCTTTCAAGAGGAGTTTGCCTCTGTCTTCTCCACAATTCCTTACGCTCAGTCGAAGACAGCAAATTGATTTTTCTGTGGTGTTTAGTTCTCCGGGCTGAATAAACCAGGCTTGATGAACTCCCTGCAGGTCCTGGTGGGCCATTGCTCAGCTTGCAGGGCTTGAGGTCCCTGTGGAGGGCAGCCTGCTCTCCACACTGGCTGCTCACCCAGGAATGCCATCCACAGTATGGCACAGAGTCATTGTGCCCATCATCCAGGGCTTTGGAGCAGGTGTTCAGCTGTGTCAGCCCCATCTGAACTTTGAGAAGTGCCACTTGTTGGCTGACTCTTGACTCTTCCTGTTCAAACCTTGTGAGTTCTCTGCTCACACTGGAGAGAGGTCTCTGCTCATCCCATGTCCCTTCAGTCTGACTGTACAGACTCTGTAAAATCTATATCAAAACCTTGCTAAAATCATGATAAATATCACTGACACTTCTTCCCTTTCACTGCAGAAGACAATCACTTTATTCTGCTTTGCCCTGATTTATCCAGCCTGCTGTTCCCAGTGACCCTTTTATGCTTCCTGTGCCTGGAAATTAATTTCATGTAGTTTTATGCCTTCATTTTTCCAGAGATGGAGGTTAGGGTGTCCTGTCTGTGATTACCTACTAAGGTGCTGTGGATTGCAAATTAAGTAGTTAAATTCCTTAGAGCGTGCTTTTTCTCTCATCCCTTTTCTAAAGAAAGATTATCCAAAATCAATTTAGTCTCTCTTCCTTAGGTCATCAGATGTTAATTCCGTTCACTCACTGCCGCCATAAATCAAGTTTCGAACAGTAGTCTGGCTGTTAAATGATATATATCTTGATAGGAGAGATTCTATGATCTGCTCAGCTCCTCAATTCAAAGGTATTTTAAATACCAAGTGAAAGAATGAGACACTGGGCGAGAAATGGTGACAATCTGTAGTTTGGAATGTTAACACCACTTGTTTTGGCAGCAGTACTGCTCGTAAAACAATAAGATCCATATGGGTGCTAATTTTCCCAATTTTGAGTAATAAATACAACCTCTTTATGGTTTAAGTAATGATATTACTCAATACCACTGCAGGGTCCAGTAGATGGTTTCATGATGAGGTAATAAATAGCGATTTTGGAGAGCTGATTTATTTGTGTTTTTCTTTTATGTGGTTTCTGATGGGGGAAGAAGAAATCCCAGAGCCAGTGCAGAGCCTTGCCCTCTCCTGTAGCTGACATACTTTGGCTGAAGATATGTCAGCTGAGAAATATGAGCCCATCCATACAGCTCCGCACGCTCCCACATTAAAGTATTATAAAGGAACCTTCAAGTGGAAAACCAGTAACAAATTGCAGCTGAGATGCTTATGGCAAATTGCACTGCCCTGCTCTGCCTGTTCCACCGCACGCTGCTTTAGCCAGGGAGAAAAATGGGAGCCTGCTCTGGTTTTCCTGTGTTCCACAGACAGGAGCTGCGAGGGGGAGCAGCCCCAGGCCCCCGCGGTGGGTTCTCTGTGAGGCTGGGATGATATTGCTGGCAGGGACACAGGCTCGAGTGTTTCACCAGTAAAATCTCTGCAGCTGTTTTTCCCCTCTGGCGTCTGTAGCAACTCCTCAAAGTCTTTGCTGCCTCAGAAGTATGGAATTTGCTGTCCCATCCCATGGAGGGGCGGCCAAATGCTGTGTGCTCTTTGAGGCCTGCTCCCGCCCCAGTGCCATGCCCGGTGTGTGCTCCCAGCTCCAGGAGGATCAGATCCACCCACTCCGAGCTGCTCCAGCCCCTTTCCCACAGAGCACCCCACACGGGTTGGGCTGGGCTTTGTCCCCTGAGCCCTGAGTGACAGAGAGGTGCCAGCAAAGGGCTCCTGACCGGGTTCTGTGGGGTGTACAAGCCAGGGAGATGGGCTAGCACAGTGCAGGGCCAGAAATCTGCTGGACCTGGGTGGTGCAGGCTATGGGGCACTGGGCTCTGGGACCTCCTGCAGGAATCCAGCTCAGGAGAGCCCATTTCCCATCCCCACTCTGAACTGGGAGCTCTCAGGCAGGAGCAGCTGCCCTGGCACAGCCCTGCAGAGCCCACGTGGGCCTTGGTATCGCTCCACACTTCCCATCCTGATTCATTATCTCTTGTCTTTTCTGCTGCCGTTTGGTGTTTCTGTTTTCCCTCACACCCAGATAAGAGCAGGGGTTTTAGGTTCTGCATTTGGGGATATTTGAGATAGAGAAAACACTGTGAGTCCTCAGCTGAGGGCTGTGGGCTTGTGCTGGCCTCAGACATTTGAGCTCACAGAAGATATGGTCACTGTGCATACCTTCTCTCCAATTTGTGTTTTTCTTTTTGAAAATCTTTTTTTTTTTTAAGAAACAATTAGAAATAAAATCCATTACTTTAAAGTACAGTGATTATTTTCAGTATGGAGTCAGACAGCAGAGCTGTTCCTCGGCCCAGTCACCTTTGAAGAAATGATTGTCACCTTACCTGAACAGAAACTGTTTCTTCATTCGAACGAGTGGCAGAGACTGTGACAGTGATTTAAGGTCTTTAGTGTTGATTTCATGCAAGAAAATATTTTTCACAGTATGACTTTAAAGTAGACTTTTTTCCCCCAATTACTCTACATGTTGGCAGCAAATTAGCTTTGAGGGAATATTGTGCACATCATAGTTCTCTGTTGATGTACTGGGGAGTCATTTTTGGATCTTTTAGCTCAGTCAGACCAATGACTGACGTTGTTCATGTCTTCCCTTTCTGTGGATTTGAAAGACTTCCTTTTGACAGGGAGGGTGAGATGGAAAAAAAGCAGCCAAAGTACAAGAAATGATTGGCAAAGTGATGATATCATCGAGTGTTCAAAGACTCTGCAAATTGAAGCTTATTAAGCTGACATTTTGTCTTCTATTCAGCACTAATTGGAATCATGCCTGGGTGCATGATGTGGAAGGTTCTTAATGCCTGAGTGTTTATCATGACAAAATGACAGGAATCGATGTCAGGGGTGCTGTAGATTTCTGTTTAATGGAGAAAACAATATATTTCAAACTGCAATTACATATCTCAGAGTCATTGGTATTCATGTGTCTGCAAGTCCTCCTAAAATATCGCAAATAAGAAAACTTTCCTTTTGACCCCTGAAATATTGGCCTGTTCATGAATATTCCCTTTTTAGGTTTTAGAGTTACTCTTCAGAGTTCATAAAATCATCACTAAGGTAAGTTTAAAGGAAAAAAAAGGCAAAAAAAAAAGGGACAAAACCCTCTGACACGGTGTTTTCACTTGAAATAGATGTAAAAATCCCATGAAGAGTGAACTCCATCTTCCACACGGGTGATAGAATTCTTCTAAAGTTGTCTCTGACAGCTTGAGTTCTTTTGTAGACCGTGCTTTCTGCTGTATTGGCATCTGTAAAATGAATTTAGAAAAGAGAAACAGCAGAGAATGTGATTTTTGGAAAGGCAGCTGCTGCAAACACAGAGTACACTGGAAGATTTGAAGGAAGCTGCATGTTCTCCTGCTGTATCTGGTATCCTTAGGGATTTCTGGGTTGGAGGGCACCTGTGTCCTGGCTGGGGTAGCAACAGGACCAGTGTGTTACTCTACATCTTCATCTCGGACCTTATGAAATTCAGATCTTCAATTAAACCTCTAGTTTAATCTAAAATTAATATTTATTCGGCAGTGGATGAAAACGATAAGCTGGTAGATGACATTGTTTACCTGAATTGCTGTTTTTAAGGGAGTGGGGATTGGTAATTGCAGAGTAATGTGTTTTTAAAAAAACCCAAACAAAACAGAAACAAGCAAAAAGCCCACAAACAAACAAAAGGAAAAACGCCACCCCAAACACAAATCAATGGAGTGTGGATGCTCACAGGAGTTACTGGTCATTAAGTGACTGATCCAGCTGCCTGTGTGTCCCTGTGAACTCCAGTAGTCCTGTAACTAATGAGATGTTGACAAGCAGTAGTTTAGGGGCTGCTGGTAATTATTTGTATTGCTGGAATCCTCTCGGGGGTCTGAGTCTATGTCGTGTTAGTGAAAACACGGAACAACAGACAGTTCCTGTCCCTGAGAGCTGATACCATAATTGTGCTTGTGGGATGCTGCAAGTGGGGGCAGCAGAAGGTTGGGGACCTGAGCTAAACAAGGTTTATCAGTTGGTTTCTCTGTAGGTTGGCATGGTTGGAGCAGGGAAGCAGAAGACACAGCACATGAGCTGCCCTCTTTGAGTGCCTCTAATAACGTCAAAAAATGCCCTTCCATGATTTGTCTGTGGCTCTCAGAGACAGCTGAAGTGTGCTGGCCCCTTGCCATGTCTGCAGTGGCTGCTGCTGTCAAAGGTTCTTGTGTCACTGCAAGGAAAAGGAAAAGTGTTTGACTGAGGTGGGAGATGAGCACGTGAAGAACATTTTTGTCTGTTCAAAGTTTGGGAACCCCTGGAATGATCCCCATGCTTACAGACATGCTGGTTGTTCAACCTACTCAAGTTTAATAATAACTAACTGCAAACCATCTGAAGCTGTGTATTTATTGCATGGATTTCCTCACGGGAAAGCAAATTTAAAGAATAATTTGTTGCTGTTCCTTTTATCTGTTAGGTGCTGTTTTGGGGGAGTGGAGGGAAGAGGACTCAAGCTGACAATATACCATGGGTAATATTAGATAGAAAATATTCATTTTTTTCCTGCTAAAATCAGTTTGGGATATGTGAGGGAGTGTGTTTGTGTATATACGTGTGTCTGAGTGTGTGTATATGTATTATTGCCCTCTAATGGATAGAGCCTGAATGGCTCAGCTTTGTCTGCTTATATGGGGCTTGTAGCAAAACATTATTTTCAGGATGTCTGATATTTCTCATTTTAGAAGAACTTTATAATGTTTATTCAGAATTCCGATGCATCTTTCGTGAGTAACTTTCCTTTAGTTTGTGTAATTAATTTAGAATTTCTGTGGAAAGTCCATCAGCTTAGAGAAACGTCTTGTCTTTGTTCTCTGAAGGTTTATTTCAGCTCAGCCATAACTGCTTGAAATTCAACATTTTATTCTGTAATTTTTACCACAGTGCCACAATAATAACTGGATTTTGAACAGATTTCTGTACAGCAATGACATCAATTGGATGTGTAGATCTTGCTCCTTTGTTTTCTTCCATCCAGAGCATGTCCTTGTCCCAACACCCCTGCTGAGCACCCCGGGTATCCAGGACCTGCCCAACTCCTGAGATGGGGATGGAGGAGGGAATGAGCTCTTCTCTGGTTGATGCTGGGGGCTGCTCCACCCCATCCTGCTGACCAGCTTCCTGCCTGCTCCCACGTGTCATTTGTTTTCTAGGAAAAGTGGCAAAAGTGTGTAATGTAACATTAATATAGACTGAGCATTCAAATCTACATGAGATTCATGATAATAATGATGTAGGTTAGGGTTTGTTTTGCTTTTTAAATAAAGCTGTCTTTGAAGGTAGCTGTGGAATGAGTCAGGGAGGAAGGCTGCAGGTTAGTTGGGGATGGGATTACAAGTGTCTGTACTGAGAGCTGTCCAATTCTCCATGTTCTTTATAGTGGAACCCCAACTCCACCATGTTTCTCTCTAGCAGGGCTCTGTTTCCATTCAATAAATACATGTGGAGGAATTCCATTTCAGAATGATGTTTTTTTCTCTCTGCAGCCATATTCTTTTCCTTTTCCAAGCTTTGCAGTGCTTGTTTTTGCAGCAGGGTTACTGAGCAGTGTTTGGGACATGCAGCAGAACACCCCTGGCTCACGGCTGCCTTCATCTCCTGCTGCAGATTTGAGGAGCAGTGAGTGTCCAGAGCCACCTCCCTCCCCTCCAGGAGTTTCCTGAGGGGGATGTTACCCACAGATTCCTGATGGATTTGGGTTACAACCAGCCAAATATTCCTACTCATGAAATCCTGTCAATATTCAGGGCAGAACAGCAACTCATTTCACAAAGCTCTGCTACAGCATCTCCAATCTCTGCAGGCTTTTAGCTGAGTCCATCACATTTCTATTTATGATCCAATTACAAGCTGAATGTAGGCTGGAAGAGCAGAAGGAGCAGCACATTAATCAAATTCCCTTGTAATGACTGTGTTCTCATGTGGGTGATGCTCTGAGGTGTGATACAAGGTAGGGCACACAGTGCTGGCTTTTCCTGTCCCTGCCCAGGGCTGGGCTGTCCCTGGGCTGTACCTGCTCGGCTTGGCAGGCATCCACAAAAGGCTGTTGTAGTCATGGGAGAGATTTTTCCTGGCAGCAAAAGAAATTGTCCCTGTGTTTCAGGCTACTACATTTTCCATTCGTGGGGAAAATAGAAAAAAAATTTACATATGTTAAGAGAGAGATGAAGGATGTTGCAGGAGCATCTTCTCAGCCCAAGATGGGGATTTTATCTGCATTTCTAAATATTGGTGTTTTTCTTCTGAACATGGTGTTTCCTAGCAATATGCTTTTTTCCCTTGGAAAAGTTATTTTCCGCTTACAATACGTTGGCAGCCATTGTTTGTATTGTTCAGGATCAACCCTAGGATTTTTCTAAATGTTATTTTGATTTGATGACTTTGTTCATCAGTGAATTATGAAAGCTGTGATTGTTTAGGGCACAAGAAGGGCACAATGCATTACTGGGTCACATGCTCACTTAATGCATGCACATTGTGGTGGCAGTAGTAATAGCTCCATTAAAGAACAAAAGGTAGCAACACATAGAAGCTCTGGATCTGGCCAATCCCCTCAAATTACCATAAATATTTGAGCAATCTGAATAGTTTTGGACTCTGTAGTAAAGCTTTCCTGTTTTTATCTGGCACTGAAGGAATGTGGAATAAAGTATTCATTTAACAAAGTATAAAAATATGTGTGCTATGCAGTTATAATCATGTGTCATTAATCAGAAAATACTGCAGAAACTCTGACAAATTAAAAACACAAGGATGTGTCTGCAAGGGCTTTTTCAGTCATTAAAAAGCTGCTTCACCTCTCAGGCAAACTATTTAATGGCAACTCCTTGCTCAGTGTACTGACATCTTCAAAGGCTCTGACATCTGTCGGCCTTTGAACTACCATTAAAAAATATTATCCCATTTCCATTCTTTTATGCCCATTTTTTTAATTATAGTCCTTCTTTCAAGTTAGGAACATGGTTGGTTTAAATGATGCTGTCCTTTCGTTTTCAGCCACCCAGCTGCGGTTTGAATAAATTGATGTAGAATCAAAGGCGGGACTTTAAAGGGAAAAGGTTTGATGGACTTGGACTCCGAACCAGATGAGGTTTTATGATGAAAAGGGTTTAATCCCAGCACAGGCATCGCTTCTATCAGTCGAGCAGTACAAAGCGATTCATATATATAGGTTCACGAGAAATGATCTATTTTTTTTTTTTTTTTTTAAACAGCACAGATCTCTTCAGGACTTGCAAATGTGGCATTAGCTAATATTCAGAGAGCTGATTTCCTTTCATCCACCAGAAGCTTATGATTATAGTACAGTTCTCGAATTGGAAATGAGAGCTGCAACACAGATTTAAAGCTCTGCTGTCTGATTTGTATTCAATATACATGTCACTGCGGGACAAGCCAGTCTAGGCCGAGCTGGTTCAATGAAGGGAAAAACAGTTTCAGCATCAGAAATTCTTGGGGGGGTGGGTGGGAAAGGTACCAATTAATTCTTACCTGCTCTACCTGAGTATTGTGTGGGATACTTAGTGGATTACTCTCATTGCTGAGGCTGAGCAAACAAACCCTTGTGATAAGGTTTCTTTGGCATCTCTGGCATCAGAGGCTTGGAGGGAATACACGGGATTAATCAGTAATGGCTCCTAAAGCAGCCATTTATATGGAAGGCAATGTTTGTTTTTCTGTGCCTGAGTTTCAAGGAGGTTTAGCAGAGACAGCCCTGCTACTCCTTTATAGCAGTAGCCTTCATTAATGTGATAATTAGGCCTGTGTGTGGGGAAAGCCAAAATCTGTGTCTCACAAGTGCATCAGAAGCCATTTGTCAAAACTACCACCTCAAGGTATCCAAGAAACAATCTCTCTGCTAGTTCCCTGATCTTTGTGTTAGTAAAAATGTACTGCAAAGTCGTAGTTCCTTATTTATTTTCACAGAATGAGATTGTGTCCTTCAAAACGGTGATGCTTTCCAGAGAAGGAAAGCAGCAGGTTTCAAAAGTCTGCAAATTCTTTCCCCTTAGAAGGCTGATACACAGAAAGGATCCAGCTCCATTTGGTGCTCTGCCTCCAGTCAAGAGTTTCTCCTTCAAACCCTTCCCACAGCTGTTCCCTGCCAGAATATTCAATTTAGGAGTAGTACACTTTTCCTGATTTCTTAGTGCAATGTTGAGGTTGTGTTTTGGGGTTTGGTGTTTTTTTTTTTGAGACAGCAGTAAATATAAACATGGGCCTTTCTAAATGGGTTATTTTATTTGACTATTTCATAGAGTCTACATGTTTAGTATGTATTTAGACTTTTATGTTTAAACTGTGTATTAATATTTATTCAGAGTACAGTAGATCCAAAACAGTTGCATAAATAAATCTGAAGAAATTCCTGCCCCAGGATGCTGTGGCCTATTTGTCATTCAGAAAACAAAGTGGCATCATCTGAATTCAAGGGCAAACTGAGAAGGCTGAAAAGGACAGAGATCAACAGAAAGGTGCCAGAGGAAGATACTGAGCCAAAAACCCTCTCAATTTCAAGAGAAGAAATGTTAGGCACAGTTCTCATTTATTTTGAACAGATCATCCTGTGGTTGATGTCACCTTTCTGAGCTGGTAGCTGTGGAGCAGGAGGCTTCCAAAAGGTGTCTGAACTCAGGAGAGCCCCTGTGGAGGCGATGGGAACTGTGCAACCAGCACTGGAGGGTGAAGGTGCAGAGAGGGAGACTTGAACCAGCATGAGCTGCATGTGTGTGGCATCACCTGGTGCCCTGAACTGCAGCCTAATGACACCTGAGTTGGTTAAAGACCACCTTCTCTAGGATTTTCCTCCTCAGATGGAGATGACACATTTATGTGTTTTATATCAGGATTGTCTCTAGACACAGACTGCTAGAATGTGCTCCTTCCAATGAGAAACTGATTTGAACAGAAGAAAGGCAAAAGTTGGACCTGTGTGTGTAATTCTTCATCTTACTTGTGTAAGCAGCTGATGTGAGGATGGGAATTTACCACAACTGACTAACAGGAACACTGCAGCTGTTGTTGCTGCCGTGCAGAAATGAGGGATCTGTGCAGTCAGAGGCTGATTATTTCTCTCAAATCTAAACCTGTGAGTGATACAACTTTTATTTCTGGAGCTGCTGCATTTCAGGATTCCTGCTCACACATATTGCAAGTCATGAGGCTGAGAACAAGGACTTCACG
Organism: Cyanoderma ruficeps; assembly: GCA_008694505.1. Classification (NCBI taxonomy): domain Eukaryota; kingdom Metazoa; phylum Chordata; class Aves; order Passeriformes; family Timaliidae; genus Cyanoderma; species Cyanoderma ruficeps. Next base: position 3,581,954 of record VZDJ01000223.1, read on the forward strand.
TTTGGTTAAAGACTGTCACCTTCCCTGTAGCAGTGTGACATCCGAAATGAGAGAGAGGTTCCTGCTGCTTGGCATCCTTGAGCAGAGCAGAATAGGGCAGGTGGTGTGTTGAAATCCTCTGTTATTGGCCCAGAGAGTGACAGCACTGGGTTCCTTAGTTGGCTTCTTGTGATTATGGTGGAAACTTTCTCTTTTTTCCCTCAGTAACAGTGAGGGCAGACTTGGACAGAGGTGTGAGCCGGGAGCGTTCCTCAGGGTGGGTTGAGATGGTCCTGGCAGAGGCCTGAGCAGGAGCTGCTGTCCAAAGTGGCTTTTCTACAAGTATGAACTTCAGAAATTAAAGGTGGCAGATGTTTCATGCATGGACAGCTGATTTCTGAGGCTTTTTATCTGCATCTTGTCTTTGGGTTGTGCTGTCAGGTTTTGTGTCCGATGCCATTTCTGTTACAGTCGTCGTGAACCCCTTATGGGATGTGTGAGGTAAAACTTGGGAATATTCAAAAGTTGTGTGTTTTGAGCAACAAATGCATCCAAAATAAAAGTGTGTGATGCACTTCTAGGTGGGTTTTTTTGAGGCATGGGGTTGTTTTGGCTCTTTTACTTACAGTGAAATCTTTTCTATAGTTGACAAGCTAAGACATTCTCATAGACAATGCAGCATGTTCCTTTTCTGGGGACAAATTGGGAATTATAATTGTCATGGTTTGGGGGAAGTAATTTTGCTGCCTCATAGAGATGAATGTGTGTAGTAATCCTTAAATCTGCAATACATAATGTCCGCATTTAAATCAGCATTACACATTGTTCTGGAAATGTTAATGCTTTTAAATTTAATGTGTGTAAAATTTAAATGCAAATGTTTTTAAAAGCTTTGACTTAGGGGATGCTGGACATGAGGTGCTCTGAGATTGACAGGTAGTTCTTTCCAGGCCACTGCAGAGATCTTTAGGCTCAGTTTCTGGATTCCACTGCAGGAAATTCCTATCCTTCCTTAAATATCAGTAGCTTTTCCTCACTTTCAGAACAAACCGATGTTATTTCAGAACTGAAAATATCTTTAACATGTATCTGAGGGGAATATTTTCCTTTCAAATCCTGAAGTGCAGAAATGAAAGTTCTTCATAAAGGAAAACAGGGAAGATGTTTGGTGTCATTTGCATCAATCATCATTAGGGATGGATTGTTGTGCATTGTACAATGCAGAAAACCTGGTGTTAACATGCAGATTTTAATTTATTTCTTTAGCCACTCTGCATTTTATTTATGTTTTGCTCTCACCAGTTGTTATAGGGAATCACTGCATTAAACAGGTATTTATGGCTGATTTATTTTCTTATCTCCATCATATTTAAGTTCCATTAATGTAGTTATGTAGGTTGTTATGTGCCCATTTGAGTGTCTCCATTAATATTCTGGGTAGAAAGGCAGAAGGAAATTAGTCCTTTCCTGGCAGGTCCCTTAGCAGGTTTTTTTCGTATCATTTTGTTTGTACAAGGAAGAATACAAAGGTAAACATTCCTTTCATCAGATAAAAGGAGAGGAGAAAGAAGGCAGAATTTTTAATTTTTCTCTCACTAATCTGTTTCAAAGCAAATGCAGTAAATCAGGGAAGGAGAAACTGCTCTGGGTCGGTCTCCAAGGCAAGAGGGCCAAGTCTGTTACAGGTCTTAGAACAGTGTAATGGAAAATGTATTTACATTTATCTCGATTTCAACTCGGTGAGTAATCCTTTGGCTCACCAGTTCTCTGCATTGTTTTGTTACACGTGTAAGCTCAAGGTTCTTCTCTTGGACTAAAACTCATTTTGTTGGGAAGGCAGTGACAATAACCAACCTAGATGAAGTTCTGCTTCCTGGCTGCTGTTAACTAAATTGGAATCAAATGTACTTATGTAAATTAAGAAATGGAAATAAGCTCTGTTAATTTTAAGCTCTTTGTGGAGCTGTTCAAATGGATGTCTGATTTTCTTTCTTCCCCCCTCTCTTTTTTTTTTTTAAGCCCAGTTTGTAGCTTAAGTGCCATTTACATTAACTGGGATTTAGGCAGCTGACTGGCTTCTGTAAAAGTCCAGATCTACTTCAGTGCACTTCTTTTGGGAAAAAAAAAACCCATCAAAATTTGTGTTTTGCTTAATGCCATGTCACAGCAGAGCTCAAAAATGTGCTGCCCCTTTCTAAGATGTAGAAACCAGAGTGAGGCCAATATTTTCAATGTAATTTTCCCTACTGTTTTTTTTTATCTGTGTGTTGCTTGTTTCTTTTCAGCCTTCAGAAATACCTGGCAGAGTCAGTGAACAGTTTGGGGGTTGAATTACCTTTTAACTGTTGACTAAGCATATTTATTTATAGGACTGGCACAGGCAGACTCATTTTTCCTTAATTTCATTGGAAGTGGAGCTGAGCAGAAGGTAACTATTGTTCTTTGTGAGTCAACACTTCCACTGTGTTTCAGGAAATGCTAAGCAGGATTAGACAAGACAGAGCAAATACATTGCTGAAAAGTAAAAATCTCTTTTTGAGGGGTGCTGGACCTTGCTTGGGATGATGTTCCGTGCAGGAGTTGTGGTGAGGGGGGTGTTTGGATACCAGAGGTGAGTGGTGTTTCCCTCCAGCAGCACTGTACAGGTAGGGTGGTGTCAAACCACTCCCCACACCAAGGTGAGACCCTGGTAGATACAAGATAAGCAGGGTTAGTAGGAATAAACTTTTATCAGATTCATAAATGTTCAGAGGCATTTTTCAGAGCGTGCACAGTGCTGAAATAGCCCAAGTAAAGAATCTTACCAAGGAGGTTTGACCTTTAAAAGCAGCTTAATGCTGTTAAAATGAATGAGATGAATATGGAAGTTAGCAGCTCAGCACCTCCCTTTACAAATCCCAGGGGATATTTTCAAGAGAGATGTCAGAGGGACATGTGCAGAGGTGAGAGGAGTTGAGGTTGTGTGGGATGGAGTTGAGAGACCTTTGCATAAATCCTGGAACGTGGGGATTGAGATCTGACCCTGCTGACCTGCACATGTTTCACCCTTACTTGTCACCTGCGCTGCTCCTGCTGAGGGTTTTTCACTGGACATTTCATCTCTCTGAGCCTGAAGAGCTTCCCCTTGTCTTGTGCTGTGCAGGTGCAGATTTGTGCACCTTTGGTTTGTGTCAGTTTTCCTCCAAGACCTAAACCTGATAATATCCAACCTGATTTATAAACTGAGGACATTTCATTTATGAATGTATTAATAACTTCACCCCATCACTTAATGTAGTCACATATAGGATATATATAGAGAGAAATACATATAAATAGGGTGAATGTGGCTCCTTTTTAAGAAGCTCTCCAATAGAACCAACATTCTGGAGAGAATTTTTTTCCCCTCAAGAATGAGTGCACACTTCAGTGTGCACAAGATACTAAATAAGCAGACAATAAAACGCATTTCTGAGTATTGAGGCTGATATTTTAGTGTTTCCAGGAAGTCTTAGACCACCATCCAGGACTATATATAATGGTGGGGGTGTCATTTCTATGTTTTCCCCGGGAAGGGCTTGCACAGCCCCATGCTCTTGGAATGATCAGTGCTCTTAGGAACTGAGCCCAACCTGCTGGTCACCGAACTGTTGTTCATTTTCACTTCATTTCACACCATTTCATTTATCTGCTCCCTTAAATGCCACATTTATGGGCCTGTGTGTTCTTACCCAAAAGGCATTTAAACTTGACAGTGTAATAGATTGTGCTGTGAAAGCTAAATAGCTGTTTATTACTTATCCCTGCTAATTTGTGCTCTGCCACATCATTACCCGTGTGATAATGTGCCACTGGTTTTCTTTGCAAATGAAATCTCATCTTTTAAAGTATTCATAGTATTGACAATTCACTGATTTTAGGACTCATGAGAGAAAAAGGATAATAAATTCTTTACATATTTGAATGGAAATTGCCATGGTATAGAAAATATTTTTAATGTAGTTGTTTAAATGGGCATGATTGAGTTCAATACAAAGGAGCTACAAATAGCTGCCAGCTGGCTGGACTGGCCAGTTGGAATTCCTTTGGCATGGAGAAAAGCAGGTATAGTGGGACCAGTCAGACTCAGTAGCATGATTTGTGGACAGATGGATCAGAGAGGCATTAGGACTGTGCCTAGCCCTTGGCTGGCAGGGTCCAGAGGGTAAAAATCATGAGAAAAGTTCCTGAAAACCAGGATGAGATCAGTTCAGAGAAGGATTGTTGTCTATTGCAGAAGCTGCAGTAGAAAAACTCATTAATATAAACCAATTTTGTTCTAAACACAAATCAACATTGCAAACATTTGAAGTTCTTAGAGCTACACTTTTTTCTAGGCTTAGAGCTGCAGATATTTGTTTATTTTTCAGACTTCTTTTATGCTAAAGGCATTGGTTGTTTTTGTGATGGTAGAGAAACTTGTATGATCTGTTTCCCAGCATTTGATAAAGCTTTGTTTACTCACAAGAAAGCTGAAGTCGTTCAGATTCCCACTTTCAGCAGATCATCCCTTCTAAGGTGTTTTACAGTAAAGGTGCCACCAGTCACTGTGTGGCTGGGACAGGACACTTCATCCCCCTGTCCTGGGACACTGCCCTGCTCAGGGGTAAAAAGGGAGTCATTGTCACCGCTGAATCACCGGGTGTTCCTACTTCATTCCTTATTTTCCTTTCACTTCTTCATCATCAAAGTGAGATTTGTTTTTATTACAGACTGCCTTTTCCTTGGCTGGACTGATCTCCTTTCCAAAATAACCCAGTGCCCAGTAACAAATGTCGTGGGTGCCTCATCCGTCGCTGTCCCACCGCGGCAGCGTGGCGAGGCACAGAGACACAAATGTCCCTTTCAGGAGGGTCCAGCTGATGTTCCCCAGCACACTCTGCTCATTGCAGTGCTCTGCTAAGGAGGAAATGCTCAGAAGGTCTTGGCACGCAGAGGCAGATGCTGCTTATCTGTGGTCAAACAGGGCTGTGACTTACAGGCTGATCTTTGAGGTCATTATCCTAGAGAGGATCTTTGGGATCATCCAGCCTAGTCCATGCTACTGCTCAGAGGTTCAAGGGGTTTGTTGTAGGTTTTTTTAAAGTGTTACATGCTGGCAAAATTAAAGACAGCAAAGTGAGCCCTGTGCAGTCATCTCTGACTGGAGCCAAGTCCAGCCAGCACAGAAAACTTGTGAAACTCAGTTTGAAGAGTTGTCAGGAGCCCCTTAAGAATCACAGGGGTGTTTAACAGTGATGCTGTGTTCCAGCAAGGAGAGCAGTGAGGTTACTGCAGCTTCATCTGCTGGCAGATCTTCGTCACTTACTGTAAATCTGCTGAAGCAACACCTCAGCAGCTCTAGAGCTGCGCCTCGGGGAATAAATTGGGAGTGCATTTCATCCTCACTCTCCACTGCCTCGTTTTTGTGACTTTAAAACACCCTGGCCACTGAGCTGAGCGTGTGCTGGGTGGATGTGGTTTGCTGAGTGATGCACTGAGGGGAGGGAGACGCTGAGCTCTGTGTGTTCATCCCTGTGAGGGTGAAGATGCCGTCACTGCTCCAGCCTCTTCCTCAGAAACTGGTCCAAGGAAATGCTTCATGGGGGTGAAGTAGGAGCTCCTGGAAAATAAAGGGGATTTGTGTTATTATTGTTTTTAATTAGGCCGTAGTCATTCGGTCCATTTCTCATCCCTGTTGCCTGTAAGTGGAGCAGAGTTTCAGACATCAGCAACGGATTTTAATTTAAACTTTTTGCCAACTTTATATTTTCTTATGCAATTTACTTTTTAAAATTAAGAGCACATGTTTTCCTTCCAAATAACATGCAGTACATTTATTGGCATTTTAAATAGGCCAAAGTGAGTGACCAACCTTCTTCTTTTTCTTTCAAGTCTATTTTTTCCCTGCAGGCAAACTGCTGTGGGCTTATGACCCACCCTTTTTATGACACTATTTCAGCACAGATATTCTTAGTTAGTATTCTAAGTTATTTCTTTGAAACAGAAATAGAAATCACCACCTTGGCCAGCAGTTTCTTCATCTAAGGGACATAGAAATATGTCATAGAAACCTTTATGAAATCTCTGTCACACGGTTTATGTATTTTTGTTCCATTTGGGAAACTGCGTAAGCTGGTGTTGTCTTTCTATTTGTTGTCCTTTATATGGATTAATGGTCATTTTACAAAATGCTTCCTTGTTTGGGGCATGTTCCTGTGGCATGGCCATCCTGGGAATTGCTGCGAACTCCTGTATCCTTTCTAAAATAGATACAGATCTCTCTTCTTGCATGTGCTCGTACCCACACCCCCGAAATAGAGACTCCAGCTTTGATCCAGAAAAGGCAGCAAGTGGCAGTAACATTTTGGCTCTATGACATACTGTCAGCCTTTATTTCTTATGTTTAATCCTCCTTTAGCACAATAATAATTTGCTTAGATGTTTAAGGTATGTTTTTCTCACAGCAGCTCTGGTGCTCAAGCAGTTGTTTGGACCATGCAAACCATTTGGTTCCCAAACAGAGGTTTGGGCAGCCAGAGGAGAATTTGAGAAACCAAGACTGAGAAAGAGGACTCAGTGTTACAAAGAAACCCTCCTGCCTTTGGATCTGGAGCCTGAGAAGTGAGATTTCGTAACTGCAGCTTTTATTTTCCCACAGAATCATTAAGAAAAGACAGTTGCTCTTAAGTTTTCTATTTCACGGATTTTTCGCAACTGAGAATTAAGTCATCTCGGGGCTTTCCTTTTTTCCCCCTAATTTGCCTACATTTAAGTCTAATAATAGTTTATTAAACCTGACATGTGGAATAGCAGAGTCTTAGTGCTGGAAAGTTTGGGATTCATTTCCTGCAGCACTGGGGAGATATCCGTGTCACACAAAGTTGTCTCAGGCACTGAGTTGGGCATAAGCTGCTTCTGCCACTGACTTTGTTTATGGGAAAAACTAATCTGGCTGTGAGAACTGGACTTATTTGAAGGTAATTGACAAGAACTGTGTCTGTGATCCCCAATATAAGCTTTTTCCAGTCACTTTGGAGAGATTAGATGTCTCTTAACATCATCTTACTCGCAGTGAAGTTGCTCCAAAGGGACTCCTTTAATCATATTAGTTTCGCTGCCATCACCCCGTCTTCAGAGTCTTTCTTCTTCCCTAATAGAACCAAATCTGCTTTTGCCATCTATTAGGTCCAACATTAATGCTCCTTTGCATATTAATTACGATGGCTTTACCTATAGCATTCAGCTCACTCTCAGCTGGCCCTAGTTTTGGCTCTGAAGGCTGGGAGCTGTTACTTTCTCCTTGCAGAAAACACCGGATTGTGTTTCATTTTCTAATGACTTTGTCTAAGAACCATTGAATAAAGAAGGAAGTAAAGCTTAAAAGGTTGTAACAGGAATTCACCCAGTCTTTATTTTGGCTTGTAGTGTCATTTGTGAATGAATTTTCCTTGTATTGTAAAAAGTTAGCCCCGGTTTCTTAGCCTAAGTATTTTAACAAAGTTTCTAGGGAACTTTTGAGTGATGTAATTTCTTAGTTTTGCTTCTGTGTGTGTGTTGGGGGTGTAATTAAAGGAAGTTTTTTATTTTAAAATAGAAAGGAGGAAAAAAAAAAGAAGGAAAGTAGGGGAATGAGCTTTCAAAAAGAACTCTCACAGATTAAAAGATAATTGTGGCTATTTCAGGCAGGACTTGCACTGGGGCAGCTGTTAAAAACCCCAAATTCTCCGTGTGTCAGTTTGGAACTCAGACCACATCACCCATCAGCAATTGCAGCTCTTATCTTCAGTGAGTTAGTGCTGCTTTGGTTAAGGAAAAGCCAGGCAGGCTGTCATGTTCTTGTGATCTGGAGATGAAATCATTTTCCGAAAGAATTATAAAAGTACATTGCGGATTTTAATTATACACTGAAACGCACTTTACGCTTTTGGTCTGTATACAGATTTAATAAGAAATTAAACATGTGTAGAGGAAAAGCTCAGGAAAGGAAGGAAAGGATCTAGCACAGATTACAGTATATGAAACATATGTTTGAGATAATGCTGATAGGGCTGAAATATGCGGCCTGTGGTAGAGTTCTGTATACAAATGACGTGCTCATTCCTTCTCCACCATACACACACTCTTACCTTTGACACAGTAGGGACTAATGCCAATGAGTAATTAGGAAAGCATGGAAGCAAAATAAGTTTCTGAGATGGTTGATATTATTTAATACATGTTACAGCTGGGATAGCTGAAGGACAAACTGAAGGTTTGAAGGGAGATGATGTCTTTTATTACACCATATAGTTCAAATAGCTTGAAAAATAGGCAAACTTTCAAGCCTTGATTTTTTTTTTTCCCCCCTCTCTTTCAGATCACAGTATTTATAGGAATCTGTCTTGGGAGATTAATGTACAAGGCAATAGATCTGATAGTCATTCATGTCCCAACTTTGGTCAGAAACAAATGTTTCCTTTACAAAGTTTTGTAGTAATGTGGTTCTCAGAGGCTGCAAATAAATGGTGTGGCTGAGTACAGACAGTGTATTAAAAATGTCTGAAGAAGAAAAATAGTAGTTGGAGAGAACCTGGCATTCCAGGACAATGGGAACTTAAAATATACGCTGCTTTTCCTCACATTTTCTTGTGAAACCTTTAATAAGCTTGAGCTGAGTCACCTGCACTTATTTGGTAGAACATCAATTTCTGCTCTCAGTATTGTCACATCCTCTGTGAAAAAACTTCCTGGCAACTGCAAAATTTCTTGTGAAACATGGAGGACAAAGGGGGAAATCCTGTGTGAGTTTTGTAGTGAAAGTGCTCGTTTTCAGAATCACATTTATGGATGAAAACAGAGATGTGCTTTCAGTGTCATCCATCACACTTAGCTGTAAGGACAGTGCTTTATGTCCCAGATGTGATGCTCCTGTACTCCAGCAAAGAACCCACAGAGGAAATAGAGTTAGAAAATAACTAATGAGAGTTACATGCAACTGTAATCTGAAGTAACAGATGTGTATCTACTCCTGTGGTGAAGCAGCAGAGTGAATTCTGTGGAATTAGGAGTGGCACAGCTCTATTCTTGTCCCTTCGATCCCTCCCCCTTTGCGTCCCCCCCGTCGGGGGCTGGCAGAGATTGATAAATGATTGATGATATCTGATAGCTCATTAGAAGGCAGCAGGTCATTTCTTAAGGATGAAAGAAGAAGACATGAGGAGGATATGTAGTGATTATGTGCCACAAGCTCAATTTCTCCTCCGAAAAAGGTCCGTCTTGCCAATACTTTGGGCAGGGGGAGCTGTATTTATCTGTGTGCAGGAAGAGCAAGAAGAGAGGCCTGGAAAAGGCTCAGAGCATCCTCTGAGTCTGCTCCTAGCCCAGCTGACAGCCTGTTGGAGGAAACCAAGTGGGTTTCGTGCTGTGGGTTTGGGTTTGGTCACTTTGTTTGCTCTCTCTCTCTCTCTCTCTCAGGTGATCTGTGGTTTGGAGCACCAGATCCGCAAGCTGAGGGAAGAGCTGATCCAGGCGAACACTCTGCGGAACCATCAGCTGCTGGACCTGAGCCTCCAGAGGGATGAGGAGAAGCTGAAGGCAGCTCAGGACAAGGAGGCAGCACTGAACGATCTGAGGATGGAGATGGAAAAAGTGATCTCAGAGCTGAAGAAGAAGCACACGGCAGAGACAGAGGCGGCCTTGACAAAGGTAAGGGATTTGCAAAGAGCAGCTCCGTGGGGAAAAAGGGGAGTGATCACCCCAGAAAAGGTCGGCTGAGCAAAGTTTCCCTCAGGAAAAATGTTTAGGGGTCACATGAGTTGAAAAAAAACAGAGTCAGAACACGAGTGTGGGGCGTTCTGGGGTTCTGTGATGAAAAGCTTTGCTCTGGACACGCTGGGGCTGGGCAGCAGCCATGAGGTGCCATGAGGTGCTCAGGAGCCAACAGCACTTTAAAAACACAGGTGATTTCACAGGTAAAGCCAGCCAGGAGCAGGCTGATCTTCCTCTGCTGGAACAGAGACAGTGGAAAGGGTGGTTCTGCCTAGCCAAGGTTTTTGTCCCGTAAGAAGAGGGTGAGCTCTTAAGGAGGGAAAAACTCAGACTAGGGGTACCAGGAAATTGTGTCTGGTTGCTCACAGTGGCTGGTCTAATATTCCCTGTGGTATACATCAAGTGAGAAAGGATTCTGGGTAAGATTTCAAAATAGAAATTAATGTTTCAGATCGATCAAGGCTTCCCTCCTGTTCTGTTCTGTGGGGTCACTGCCCACACTCCTGCTTGGTGAGCATCCCTTGGACCCCTGTCTTAAATTCAAGTATTCCCCCCCCATCAGGGAGCTAAAACATGCAAGTTTTATTTCAAAAGCCCAACTAAAAAAACCCTACTTAATATTTATGCTAGACTCTGTGTATGTGTAAGCAGATAGTTGTTGAAGTCTCTTTTATACGTTGCATTAAGGCACTAAATCACACATTTTCTTGCAAGGGGATGTGCAGTGGCACAAATTAACAATCTGCATGGAGTGTTTGAGCAGCCTTTGTGCAAGTGACATTTCATTTACCTGCGTCAGGTTCTTGGTCTGTAATTTTAAAGAGCATTCGGAGGATTATGTTGGAAATCAGCCAGCCTGGAGCCATTAAAATGGCTGTGATCAACAATTCAGAATCTTTTCTGAATGTAGGAAAGCTCCGCTTGGCATAATTATTTAAAGCCAAGGTCACAGAAAAGTATTTAAACCTTTGAAATTCATCATTAAAGGATTAATTTTAACTCAGGAAGACATTGTCATTTTTGCTTAAAAATGGAATTTGAATCTCAATTCTTTTCTTTCTTTGATCTTTTTTTACATGTGTAGTGTAGCAAAAGAAAAGTTAACTTCTTTACATCCTCAAATTAAAGTTACAAATAATCCTTCATAAGGCAATATCTGCAATAGTCTTGAATTGTCATTTCTGTCAGAAATAACTGGTTTTCTTTAATTTGTTGGATTTTTTTCTATTTTTCAAAAAATTTGCTAATTTTAAGCTATATTAACTGCTATTGTATTTGTTTTTCTTTAACCTACTTCCCTATTTTTACCCTAATCTGAAGAGCACATGTTGAGTAAAAGATAGGAGGGGAAAAGAAGAAAGTCTCTCTGTTAAAAGGTCTTTCACAGACATGTGAAAATACCTGGCATTGCCTTCAAATCTCCATTCCCCATTCAATTTCATTTCTCTCTTGCAATTGTAGAACTGTGAAAATCGGCCACAAAATCCAAAACTCAAAGTAGCTTAGAGGGCAAACTCCATTTAAAGCTCAAAAGTAGTAGTTTCAGCTAATTTAGTTCAAACCTAGATCCTTCCTTGATGAAGATGATTTTATCCAAGACGGAGGAAAAAGCATCTTAATTCCAGCATGAGCCTTGAAACTTGTTTATGAAAATATTTTCTACCAGATCTTGTTACCTGGAAATTTAGGACAGAATGGGAGAAAAATTTGTTGTCTAAATTTCCCTTTTTTGGTGCCAATTCTGTGATGATCGCTTAAAAATCCAGCGGGAAGCTGGATTTCACAGTTTAGGTGTGGAACATCTGACTGGCCAGATTTTCTGAAGGTCAGTCCATTCTCAAGTGAGGGATCTCATTCCTCTGGGATCTGCTCTGGGAATAATGTTAATTTCTCTGTGGATTGCTTCGTGTCGTTGTTAACGTGAACACGAGGAAATACAAAAGAAATTATTCATATCTCAGTGACAAGGAAAACAGAACTACAAAGGGGTGAAGAAGATCCAGGATTCCTCTGGCATTGCCCTCCTCCTGCCATGGGGATGAGGAGAAGAGTGAGGGGCAGAGACAGGGAAAGGAAGACTCTTCATTACAGGCACACTGAACATTTAAATATTTGTTGGTGGTTGTAGACATCTTTTTGATATTTAGGGACACGTGATTTATGGAGGTCTTTAATTTTTTGTTGCTTAAAAATCTCAGCTTTAAGGCAGGGATGTTGTTCGTTGCAGTGTCAGTTCCTGAGCACTCCCGTAACACTTGTGGGTTCGTCAGGATTGGTTTCTGTTGGAGATTCCTGGGACATTGTTAGGATTGTGCACCTTTTTTCCTGCTTTGCTCCTGTAAGGTGCTGATGTGTTTTCAGCATTTTCCGTGCGTACCTGGTCGAGCTGACAAAAGTTTTAGGATCATTTTTCTGCCGTGTGTTTTCCCCTATTAGGAAGGAATCCTTCCCTGTGAGGGTGGTGAGGCACAGGTTGCTCAGAGAAGCTGTGGCTGCCCCTGGATCCCTGGAAGTGTCCAAGGCCAGGTTGGACAGGGCGTGGAACACCCTGGGACAGTGGAAGGTGTCCCTGCCCATGGCAGGGGGTGGCACTGGATGATCTTGGAGGTCCTCTCCACCCCAGAACATTCCATGATTGTTGGATATTCGGGAGCACAGCCCTGGAGCCTGGCTGTGTTCGGGCAGGGCCAGGTGTGTTCCAGGTTGCATCGGCAGCACTCGGGGCAGGGGCTCTCCTCAGCCAGGTGCAGCCGAGTGCACAAAGCTGGGAGCAGTTCCAGGTTTGCCAGGAATGACTGAAAGCAGGAGACAAAGTCTGAGTGTGTGCAGATGTGGGGCTTGGCTGCCGCCGCTGTTTGTAACGTTCTGCGGGATTTTCTTGGCAGAGGAAACGAGCATTCAGCAAGCACGGCCCGAGCAGAGCACTGGACAGGCTAACAATGCTCAAAGGAAGCAACCTTGGAACGCTGAAAATATCTCATAAAAAAGCTCCCTTTGAGCAGCACACATGAGTAAACTGGAGTGGGAGAAGATGATGATGGAGTTTTTTTTTTTCTTCTCTCAAAATAATTTTCAGCATTTAGCTTTTTATTGACTTCTTTTCTATATTTAAATAGATCTTTTGACTCATTCTGTTGAAGGTTTATGCAGGTTCCAGGAACATCTAATTCTCTTTCAGTGCTGCTTTTCTTGTGGAGAAGTAATTTACATTTTTGTGTATTGACTGTACTGAACACACACGATATTTGGTTACGAGACAAAGCCGTAGTCAAAAAAACTCCAAAAATGGGTCAAACACTTTATTTTTGGGGATGCAATTGTTCTGATGGGAGGAAGCTTTGAAGTGTTTCCCTCTGGAGAGATGGGACACCAGGGTGGCATAAAACCTGGCCAGAGCCTTGCAGATCCTGCTTGTAGACTTTAATGATGTTGATGTTAGTTGTACTCTGAGATTTCTGTGGTTTTAAATCAAACCTGATGTTTATAATTTTTACCTGGTACAATCACTCCACCTGTATCTGGTGTGAAGTCCACATAAAGCTCAGATACTCAGGGACCTTAAAGTTAAGGTCATTCTCTAAGTGATCACTTCCTTAATTAGGAATAATTATTCTATACAACAGTTTTGTTGCAATATAATGTTTTTGTAATGGGGCCCTTTTCAAAACTCTTCAGACAGCGTCCTATAGGTGGATACTTGTTTTCTGAGCAACTTATTGTATATAATTTGGAAATCAGGTACTGGTAATGTGCCCTGGGGAACATTTCAGTCCCTCCTTCAGCATCAGGCTCTGTGGTGCTGGATTAACTCCTCACCCAGCACAGCCCTAGAACAGCCCAGTTGGATGTCACTCCCTGGGCATATTTTCATGCTGCTTGTGTAGGAATATCTGTGATTCACAGTATCTGTTCTGGCACTGTTGCAGATGATGTCACACTGTTCAGCACTGGCAAAGACATAGAAGATGAAGGGAAGGAATATGACATCTTCTGAGATGAAAGATACTCCAAGAGATACTTGATTAAAAGTGTTGATTTTCCCCATAGCAGTTACTTCTGCTCCTAAAATACAAGCATCTCGTGTCTTTCATGAGTTCCCATTTCTGAGTCCTGTCTCTCTCTGCCAACTCCACGTTTCATTAACACCAAAAATGGTTCCATCGTTGTCCCTAAGACCTTCTGAGAACTGGATGCGATGGAACCTTTGATCTGACACCTTTCACTTCATTAACTTGGAGACTGCAGCCACACTTGCAGATAACTTTGTTTGTGGGAGCACTCAGAGGAGCTGTTTTCACACTCCCTGCCCTGATTCCCTGGGTATTTACATGGGGGCAAATAGGTCAGCCATCAAATGTGGACGTGTATTCCTCCCAAGGGTAATGATCTCATTTAATGGTGTCTAATTGTAATGCAGACCTGTTTGTGTCCTTGCTGAATGCAGGCAGGATCCCTATCAGTTGTAGATGTGCCAATTTTTAAACTTGTTTTGAGTCTATTACATCCATTATTTAGCTTAGGCCCCAGCTATGAATAATTTAAAGAGCCTCCAATTCTTACCAAGAAGAGTTGGATGTTTCCCAAGTCTCTTAATTTTTTTTCATTATAATCCAAGAGCTATTGTCTCTGATACTATCTCTCTGTTCCAGAGCAGCAATATTTTTATTGTTTTTGTTTTGTAGAGCCTGTATACATTAAATTACATTTGCTTCTTGAACGTTTCTGACACAGCGAGAGTGATTCACCAACGAATATTAATAAAAATGAGTGTAGCGTATTTGGCTTTGTTGGAGAAAATCTAGCAAAACCAGAAATGTGGTGCCAAAAGATCAAGTAAAAGCAAAACGTGGTGCCAAAAGATCAAGTAAAAGCAGAATATAATGCCAAAAGATCAAGAAGAAATATATTTCACAAAGAGGAAATATTTTTAACGTATATTAGCCCAAAAAATGCCGATTATTTAATCTGCCTTGATAGTGCCTTTCAACAAATCCTTTTAAAACCTGTTTCCTCTGTAGTGTGTCCCTTTTTGCACTGCTCCTTCTGATCCCTCCAAAGAAAAAGCAGGATGATGGTGGACCAGGAACATGGTCACAGGAATTGCATCATCCCTCAGGGGAACCATTTGGAAGAGTCTTCAATCAACAGAGCCAAACATGAAGAAAAAGATGGTAGAATCATCCCAGGGATATTTCACTCAAATAAGACTAAACAGAATTTATGGCACTCTCCTTACTGGAGATGTTTCAAAGCAAGAGCTGCAGTTATTCACAGAGTTTGCTCTGCTCCTGTCTCCTTTAAAAAAAAAAAAAATCTCAGAAAAAAACAATCCAGAAGACAACAGGTCACATTTCTGCTCATCAGCTGTATTTGTAAACCTGGTTCCAGGGTTAGGAGCCAGGAGAAGTTGGTATAACTGTCACTGTGGGAAAAAAAAATGTGCACCCATGAGCAACAGGCTCACTTTTTAATATCTTTATTGATGTCTGAAGGGAGATCAAGCACCATTATTTGCATCCACAGATAGCACCACAGGGTTAAAAAATGGAAATGATTGATTGAAGCAATGCTGTTAAGAAATGAGAACCAGACAAGAGCTAAATGATAAATTATGACAAAATACGGAATTAAAAAGATGACTTTCAGCAGGGCAAGGACTGATATGATTAAAATTAGAGCTCGATCATGTGGCCCATCTTTCAGCACACATTACTCATGTCCTGTCATATCAGTTAGAGCTGGGGAGTTGTTGGAGAAGTTTGCCCGGGTTTTTTAAGGTTTGGTGTGTTTTTAAGCAACTGGCATCACTCTAAAATAACCGTTGAAGAAGCATTGACAGAGTTTTTTTTGAGGTTTCTGTCTCCTCTTCCTTTTTCGAGCGTATGCCCAAACAGCCCTCCCTGTTCTGCAGCACCTGGGCACACTCTGCCTCTTCTCAATCCCTGAACTTCCAGGTTTTACCCTTTGGAGTGTATTCATAAGACTCACGAAGTGGTGGGGATGGTGGATAAGGTGAATGCTGAGGTTTTGCCAGTGGCAGAACAACTGTTTTAATTATTTTTTTCAATAGTTTCCCGAGCCTTTCTTCACTCTCCAAACAACCTGTAACACACCAACTTTATCTTGTTATACACAATTGCTTATTATTTCAGTTTCATTAAATATTTTTTAAAGCCCAGTTGAATCATGACCTCATTCTGTCTTCCTTTTTCTCCCAATACCTTGTGTCTTGGAAAAGGCTGTAGGTCCAGTTTTGGACCTACAATTTACCAATTTGCCAATTTTGGACCTAATTTACCAGTTTTACTTCTCCTTACATTCCTGGGTTCATGATAATATTTGGAAAACATTGGCTGTTTTCCTGTGCGGTGCTGACTGTAATATGAGATTACTTGTGGATATTTTTTTTGTTTGTTTGTTTTAAACAACAGAGCCAATTCATTCTTAGATTTGTTCAGAATTCTGGAGTGAGGAGTGGGTTCCTGGTCAGGTGTGACAGGAAGGATTCCCTGCTCCTGGATCCCAGTCCCTGCAGCCATCACTGCCGGTTTCACTCCATGATTTGGGTTGTGCAAACAGCAGGAACTGGTGTTTGTTCCTTGGAATTAGAAGTAGAAAATCCTCCTGTACCCATGAGCTCCACATTCTTACTCTGCTTGGAAGTTTCTGGGGTGATGCATCCTTTGCACAAAGCCTTTCTCATGCCCTCCAAACCCCAGAGTCAGCACAAGCCACTGCAAAAGGTGCCCCAAGGAACGTGCCCATCACATCCCTGCTTAGGTCAGGGAAAAAAACAGATTTCCAAATAGCTTTATTTAGAAAAAATGCTCAGTGATCAAGACTAAACTAAAGTAAAACATAATAAATGTGTATTTAAATACTGGCACGATTTGAAGACATTGTTTACACTCATTTGCTCTTTCTTCATATCATTATCATAGAGAAAAGCTGCAGGTGTCTTTTTTCTTCTTTTTGGAGGAGAAAGAGTGTTTGGGAAACAGGGAAGGGGTAAAACAATGTTATTAGTCCTTCAGAGTCATTAATATGAAGAAAGAAAAGTGCTGCAAAATGACTTGCTGACAGCTGCAGAACATGTCACGGAGTAAAACCCACCTTCATTAAATGGGTGAGAAAGAATTCTAATTGTTTTGAAGTTCTTATGATCAGTCTGCATGTGCTTCATTGTAACGTGATACTAAAGTGCCTCAATTATGATTTGTATATTTTGGTGCCAGAAGGGTTTTTTTCTTATGCTAAATTATTAAGTTCTGTCAGCTGCTGGGCTGTCATATAGAGATACAGTAAATCACATTATATTTTGTCATGGATTACACAGAGCAATAAATTTGGGAACAGAGATCAAAGTAGTTTCACAATCACATCTGAGTGTAGGAGGGGTGTTTAACTTGTAGAAAATCTGATTTAGGTGAAACTGTTGCAGTTCTTGTGTGAATTTGAATGTTTGCTTGAAAATGAATAAGGTACAAATCCCCAAAAGAGTTCTCCTGTATTTAGTTCAGAGGAGTTAATTCTGACCTACAGCTGCAGGATGGAGAACAGATAAATAATAAAACATTGGGAGTGTTAAAGAGTCTTGCAGTGCCTTATTTATGTTTTTAATTGCTTTGATGATGGAGCAATATATTCCATTTTCTTTTTAATTGGGCCTTTGCTGGACTTGGGAAGTTTCTTCTCGGCTCAGTAACGTGCTCTGGCTCCGGGAAGTTGTTGCTGTGCTGGGGAAGCTTTGTTGTATTTAAAACTACAAAAAGTAATCCAACATAATCTTGCTAAGGAGCACTGATGGCTTCAGATCACAGATTTGTTGGGGGATTTGGTCGTATTTTCGGTGTCTGTCTTTCCAGCTGTAGAAGCTTAACTTTTGTTGGGCTCTTGTCTAATGATGGAACTTTAAAATACTGAGTTAACTTCATGATACCGAGTTAATTTAGTGATACCAAGTTAATTCAGGAGTACAGAGTTTGTCCTTTGTTCCCACTTTTTCTTCTATTTAATGGCAAAGATTCTGTCTTAAAATGATACATACACAGAGTGTTTTTCTGCTCATTGTCTTCTTCATAAATGCTTGTCCTTGCCACAAAATTCAACTTAAAACAGCAATGCAGAATCCAGAAACTTTATTCTTATCCCTTCATAATTCTTTCAGGAGCCTTAAAGTCTCTCCTTGGCAAAAATCAAGGCATGTGAATTGAGCTGATAAATCATGGTGAAGTGCCTGAGTCTTGGAAATCTTCAGTTTGTGAAGGAATCGTGTTTTGTAAAGCTCAGATTAAACAATCTTTAACTGAGTCAAGTCATGGATCAGTGTCACTTCTTGGGACTGTTGCCTTCTGTGTGTGGAGGAAGCTTTAGCTTTGACTTGCATCTTCAAAGATGTTTGCCAGCCTGTCCCCTCGTGGTTTTGTTGGGTACCAGAAACATCTGGGGGCCTCAGTGATTCTGGAAACTTCTTTATGTCAGAGTGGGGGAGAACCCGAGCTCATCAGAGGAGTGAGGTGCCTGCATCTCTCAGGGATAAAAGCAGCTTGTCAAAGCTTAAATAATTCCTGTTGGGTGCACTTTTTCTTTGTTAAAACTCTGAAAAGGAACGTGCCAGCACTTTTGATATAAGGTCTTAAATTCAGTTTAAATAACCGTCCTTGTTTAGTTGGACAGAACAGAAGAAAAGCAGGAAATAGTAAAATGGTAATCCAGGAATGTATTTGTGATTTAGGGACCCTAAAGTGGGGAGTGTTGCAGCCTCCCCATCTTCACCAGGTTTGCTCCATCTCACTGGAGTGTGGAGCTGGGGGAAGGACTGTGCCATAATATAAAACCTGACCCCAAAGTTGGTGTGAATAGGAAGACAGTGAGAAATCTCGACCCCAGCTGCCCAGTGGGATGGATGGCAGATGTGGAGCAGTGACATCTGTGATTTGAATCTCTTCATTTGCAGGAATCTCTGTCACCACCAAACACCACACTGGTGTCACCAGTGGTCATCTCACATCTTTGCCTGTGCTGGCCATGATCCCAACCCAGAGCTTATCACACCCAGCAATCTTTTGGCAAAATGTCCCAGAACAGCTTCAGATTAAACCACAATTCTCTGCCAGCCCTTCAGGTGCCTGATGCACTCGCCAGTGTCGTCCTTTGTAAAGGGCATTTCCAGCATTAAACAATTGCATGTGGCAAACCCGGGCTGTTAATCTGGTTTTAAACCCTTGTCTTGTATGCAAGGCTTGTATTTTAGGCCACTTTGTTTTAAATAACGTGCCTGGCTGACAGCAATATTGACTGGAAATCTGCATTAGTGGTGCTGGGGAATATTTAGATGCTCAGTAAATCCATTTAGATGAAGGTAATAATTGAATAATTGTGTCCTGGTGTAAGGCTGGTGTAACTTGGGCATCAGCCACCCTGCAGCTGCAATCCCACTGAAGACTTTCTGGGAGAGTTAAAAATGCCTGTATTTAATTCCTCTGAATAATTTCAGAATTCTTAGAAATACTCTGTTGGTTTAAATGAGAAGTGTGGAATTTGGAGTTTTCCTAAGTCACAGTTTGCAGGAGCAGGTTCTCAGTGAGCCCCCATTAAGCACAGAGCTGGAATGTGCTGCAGAAAGGCAATTCTCTGTGCAGGTACTGTCAAAGTCATTTCTATTCATTCTTGGGTTTTTCCCAATGAAAAGTACTTCACACATGAATGAGAGGGTTTTTTTCTCCTAAAGATGTATGTTTAATGAAAAAAAATTAAAAGGGAAAGATTTGTAGACCTCCAAAAGCGAAATGTAAAATAGAATATTAATAGGATTTTGGGATTTCTATCATTCATTTTCAAAACCCTTGAAGTCATTTGGTACTTGACTAATTATTCTGTTAACATCATTTTGGACATTCAACTATTTTTAATGGTCTTTTGGGTGGTTCAGATTACATATTTGAACTGATGTGCTATTTTCACTGCTGAGCAGAGAACCAGTTTTCAATTTTGTCTGATTGGGAGGGAGAGCAGGAGAAAGAACAGGAGTTTGGTGTAGGAAGTCACCCACTGTCAGTGTTAGAGGCACATAAGGAAAATGCGTGTTTCAGGCTCTGAGTCAAAATGGAATTTTTATGTACAATCAGATGAACTTTAAAGGTGATCTGCTGATCTCTGAAGTTTAAGCAGATATTGTACAGAGAGTTTTAACGTACTTAATAACAAAGATTGCCACCATTAGCCATTCTGAAGGTCATTTTCTTCTGACATTTGTCAAATTACACAATCTTGAATTTTGGTACAAAGCATAATGCTGTCAAACTTAAAATAGAAATATTCCAGAATGTGGAGTGGTGTGTTGTTTTTTGAGGTAAATGGGCCCCATTTACATTAGTTCTTTGATGTTAAATTCCTTGCTGCACATCAGAGAACAGTTGCTTCTTCCCTGGAGCAAGTTTTCTTTCTTCTTCTTCCCCCACCCTTTGATTTTTTTTCCTCCTTCTTTTTCTTCTTCTTCTTCTTTTTTTTTTTTTTTTT
>VZDJ01000223.1:3602203-3672447 GCA_008694505.1 Cyanoderma ruficeps
TTTTTTTTTTTTTTTTTAAACTTTGCTTACACTTTTATCTAACTAATTATGGAGGATCAGCTTATGGATGGCCACTTTTAGCTAGTTGCAGGCGTTTTGAAAAATGATTCTTTCATAGCTACTATCTTAAACAGAAAAGTTCTTTAATCTGCTGCTTGTCTATCAGTGAATATGGTGTTGTGTGTGTATATATATGTATAAAACTCTAGTTATGAGAGCTGTTTCCAAAGCTGGAGAAACATGGAATTGCTTAGGTTGGAAAAGACCTCTAAGGTCATCGAATCCAACCATAAACCCAACACTGCCAAGCCCATCACCAAACCCTGATTGTTTGGGTTGGAAGGGGCCTTAAAATTCATCCAGTGCCACCCCCTGCCTTGGGCAGGGACACCTTCCACTGTCCCAGGGTGCCCCAAGCCCCAATGTCCAACCTGGCCTTGGACACTCCAGGGATCCAGGAGCAACCCCAGCTTGTCTGGGAATCTATGTGCCAGGGCCTCCCCACCCTCACAGGGAAGGATTTTTCCCCCTGTATCTTACACAATGCACAGATTTGTAATGGCTCAAGGATTCTGAACAGCTTCATTTTTGATAAATATCCCAGACATCCCAACTGCCTCCATGGATGTTGCTGGAGGATGGAATTGTCCACGTGGCTTCCAACCCCGGAGTGCAGCTGGAGCAGATGGAGCTGGGAGTGACCTCGGGGCTCATGAGGAGATGTGCTCCATGGAGTAGAACTGGAACTAAGAGTTCCCTCTGATATTCCTCATACCTTCAAAATAGCTTATAAATACTTGGTAATTAGGGTAGAACACGGTGTGCTTTTGTGATGTGGTCGTGCCATAGATCCTGTGGTCTTTTGCTGATGCTGTTCTCTTTAATGAAAGGAGAGAGTGAAAATGGGGCTGTGTTAGAAGAGCATCCATTAATTCAGGCACCACATCTGGAGTGCTCAGAACTGTTTTAATTTTTACTTGAAATGTTTTGTTGAAGTCGATGCAGTTTTGCTCAGCAACCACAATACGATGCTTTAAGGCTTGTTAAAGAATTATAGTTGGTTTTTAAAACCAATTAACTGCAACAAGGACATAATCTTTTTAATACAAAAGTCCTCCATAATATAAAATAACTGCATGTAAAATGGTCATAATCAGATAATTCTTAGCTAAAGTATGTATTAACTGTGTGAAACTAAACAGGAGTTCTTTTCTGAATCAGTGGAATTCCTCTGCAGCTTATCCAATTTAAACCTTTTTCATTATGAAAATGGATATTCCAATTGATATTTCTGACGAGCTTCTGCCAAGTGGGAATTTCAGCAGCCACCTCTCACACACGGAAAACTGGTTTCAGACCATTAACTCTATTTGCAGTGCTGCCCATTGCTATAAAAAGAGCTTGACTTTAATGAACACTGGCTGACCCTCCAAATGTTCACCTTCCACTTGGATTCTTATTCATTACGTTTCTGAAATAGCACCTAACCTGAAAGGGAGGGAATGCCCTTAAAATAATTCAGAAACTACTCGTGCTTCCTCCAGCACATGAACCCAGCAGCCAGTTGGAAAAGAAGGAGCCCAGGAAACTGCTGTGTGTGTGCCCCTGTGAACCTTCTCCTTTATCAAGATAAATGCGATATAAATCCCTCCCGATGTTCCCTTTTTACAGCTCTGTGTGTATTTACTCATTCCTTAAAACAAATAAGAGTGAAAAGGCATTTTTTTTGTCTGCAGCAGTGCTACCTCTGCCCCAGGGAAGGTGGTTTATGTCTCCCTTGGTTGCAAAGCAATAACCTGTATAAAAAGGTGCTAAATTAGTTTTAGTTGCAGGTTTCGAGAAGGGAGAAGCTTCATATTTGTGCAGTTAAAAGATGGGAGTGGAAAAGAGGGTGCTCAGGCAGCCCCATGAGTTGAATCTTTTCGGTGCTGTAAATTGTGGTCTCTGCCTTCATCAGAGCTGCTCGTGTGGTTTGTGATGATGCAAGAGCTGCTGGGTGTTACAGACCTCAGGGAAAAGCTGAAGTCAGCAGGAGCCACGGAATTATGGAATGGTTTGGGTTGGAAGTTCATCTCATTCCACCCCCTGCCATGGGCACCTTCCACTGTCCCAGGGGGCTCCAAGCCCCAGTGTCCAGCTTGGCCTTGGGCAGTGCCAGGGATCCAGGGGCAGCCACAGCTGCTCTGGGAGCCTGTTCCAGAGCCTCCCCACCCTCCCAGGGAACAATCTGTTCCCCAAATCCCATCTAACCCTGCCCTCCACCACTGGGAAGCCATTCCCCCTTTCCCTAACACTGCATGCCCTTGTGAAAGGTCCCTCTCCAGCCTTCCTGTAAGACCCTTTAAGGAACTGTCCATAGTTTTTATGTCACAGGGCCAATAGAGCCAGTTTTATACAACCAGAGTCCATCTAGCTGTGCTCGTGCCACAACCAAGAGAAGCTTTGGGAGCTCAGTACCTCTGAAATTCAGACCTCTCAAATGTTTGGGACTGAAAGAAAATGCAAGAATTTAAGGTTTGTTGGTAACTGGGGAGACAAAGCTTATAAATATTTTGCTAACTGGAAGTCGTTGAAGCCGTTATAAAATAAAATGTTGCAATTCCTTTTAAGTAAGCTGGTAGGGTATCCATTCTTTTCCTTTAGTTAGGAATAAACCCCTGAAATTCGGAGTATCTTTCTTTTGGATCACCTCTGTCCTGTATTTCAGAGGTCAGCCTGATTCTACTCAGTGTGAACAAACAAATTCTAATTTGTTTATGGAACTCATGAGTGGTTCTTTATTATTTATTGGGATTTCTTCTGTGGGTTCAGGAGGTTATAAAGCTGCTTCTATGAAAGATGAGGACTTTTACCCCAGGCAAGTTGAGCGAGAGCAGCTGTAACGTGATCTGTGCAATGCCTTGCTGACGAGTCCCTCTCCCTTTCTGGGACTAACGGTAATTTATACTGTTGCTGTAATTTATTTTTCACTTTTTTTCTCTAAAGATAAACTGGCAGTTTCAGTCACTTTACGACATGCAGTGGTGGTAAAACATCACGTGAAACTAGGCTGCAGTACAATAGAACGAGTGTTAACGTGGGTCAGTCTGAGTACAAGGAGAAACAGAGCGTGGACAGAGCTCCCCGGGATAACTGGTGCTGTGTCACCAATCCTTTTATTTATGCACCCCTACCATGGGCCCTTACTGTGTTTGTGGTTCACTTTTGAGGGAGAAATGGAGAAAAAGTGAAATTTAATTTGTGTGATGCTCCAGAATTCTTCTAGATGCTGATTCAAACCGATGTGTATCGCCATTATCTCTGTTTATTACAAAACCGAGCCGTAATGTTATCCCAAAAATGATGCACAAGTTTGGTAACTGGTTTTGATAACTTTTTAGTAGATTCCTTAGTACCAACAACCAGACGGAGACATCCATATGTTTCATAATTTTGGAATTTGAAGGGATTGAGGATCTGAAATTGCAATTTCATGTACAGTTTAGGATTACTTTGAACTGGCTGTAATATTCTTAGGCTGAGCTGCACCTTACAGAGCTGCCCGGATTGCCGAGGATGATTCCAGCCCTACCATGACGATCCGCAAACGCTCCGCGGCTCTAAGCTCCTCGATTTATAGCCCAGTAAAATCAATAAGACTCTTTGCCTGCCTGAAATCCCTGGTGTTTGCAGAAATGGAGCCTGAGCTGGATGCACGCAGGGTTCAGAGGCTTTGGGGGCCCCTGTGGGGTTTTTTGGTTCCCCCCAAAGAAGGGCTGGCGGGAGCCGGCGTTCGGGCGCTGGATGTGGTGCCGTAAAACTAAGGACGACAGATCAAAGGTTTGAGCAGGAGGTCAGATAGATTTTGAAAACTTAATCAGCTTAAATTTGCTTCAGAACTCAGCTGCGTGATATTCTGTCCCCCCTAAGAAAATATTTGTCTTGTACACCTGTCCTCAAGTTTGAGAGCCAAGAAGACGAGAGCGCCGAGCAGTTCACCTGAGGACAGCGTGGTGGGGCTGGGCTGGGCTGGTTTCTGCAAGAAAAATACAAATCAGGTTTCTCTCCTGAAACGAAATTGCATTTATTTTTTTAATTAATATCACTATTATCAAATTATTTCTGAAATTAAATTATTTGAGGGAAAAAAAAACCTTAAGAGCTATTTTTCCTGGGGTTATAGAAATATTTGCTGGTTGGATTCTGATATGACCAAGCAGCCTTGTTTTCAGTTTGTTTCATTCTTTAGCTTTGAGTTGTGGAAAAAAAAAAATGCTGGAGCAAGGAAAGAGCTGTATGTCCAAGCTGGTTCAGCTGCATCTTGGGTGGATTTTCAGTGTAATCCCCACCTTTCCCTAGGAAGGTACAAGCAGTGGGACAAAGGACAATTGCAGACACAGAACTGAGAGGTGAAGCTCTGTCCCCCATGTCACATTGCCTGGGACTTTCTCCTTGATTTTTTTCCCCTCT
This sequence comes from Cyanoderma ruficeps, assembly GCA_008694505.1. Classification (NCBI taxonomy): domain Eukaryota; kingdom Metazoa; phylum Chordata; class Aves; order Passeriformes; family Timaliidae; genus Cyanoderma; species Cyanoderma ruficeps. Next base: position 3,606,653 of record VZDJ01000223.1, read on the forward strand.
GCTCAGAAACAAATTCACCCTGATAAACCTATTTATGTGTGTTGCCTCCTTCCCCTGCCCCACACACACACACACACACACACACTCTCATTCCCTCCTTTTTTTTTTTTTCCCCCTCATTTTAATCCACACAACTCTTTATGTTTTTTCTAATAATTGGCAGCAGAGGTACAATTTCTCCCCTCTTTTAAGCGATGAATAGTTGGCCCGAGATCAAAGCCCAGGCCTGGCGGTTTTTTGGCTGCCACAGAAGGGCGTTGGGGCTGGCGCGGGGCCGGCGCCCGGTGATTGGCACATGGAGGAGGTGCCAAGCCCAGGGCCCGGTGGCAAAGTGTCTGTGCACGTCCTGTGCCTGAGCTAACGGGGCTGTCCTTTGTGTGTGTTCCAGGCCAGCAGCCGGCTGAAGCAGACCAAGGAGGAGTTCAGCCAGAAACTGGCCAACTGCTTGGAGGTAGGTGGCCAGCAGACTGAGGTGAACCTGTTTCCACTTGGGAACGTGGTGAGAAGTTGAGTTGCCTCTGGTCTTGGCAACCAAGAGAAGTTGTAACCCGTTACCAAATCAAACGTCCAGTGTCTTCTTACAGATTTTAACTAAAAAAAACCACCGAGCATTGAGCTGGAAAATACAGGTGGGGGGGTTTTTTTGAGTTCTGAATTTCATCTTTTTCATCTCCATCCTAGTCTCCTGAGACCCCAGAGGACCAAGTCCTCCTTCAGCCAGTGGGAAGAAAGGTGAGGTGCTCCATCAGCCACCACATCTCATAGAATCAGGAGCAGTTGCACAGCCAGCACTTACATTTCATGTTAAAGGCAGTGTCACCCAAGGTTTCTTCACTTTTATCATTGATCCCCACCAATTCTGCATTTTTGCCCAAAACAGCACCTTGAGGAATGTCAGTGTCCTGGAGGCAGACTGGTTTTGACTTGAGTTTTTGGTCTTCAGAGAACTCAAAAGATGAAAATGAGCGTTGAATTTACGTATATACTTAAAAATGGTAAGGCTGGATGATTTTTACATACCTCAGCTTTCAGTTTGACTGACAGGCAGTACTGAAGTGTGAAAAATGATGGAGATGCAACCAGAAGGTAAGCTTTTAATAAGAAGAAAATTGCCATGAGGATTTATGTGGAGGTGTCATTCTCCTCATTGCTCCCAGCCAGCAGAATATCTGCCTTGCACTGCAAAGTGTGTTTGCAGCCAAGAGTCCAATAATAGTCTTTATAATCAATAAAAACACCACAAAGAGGGGTTTAACAGCCTCTAAACTAGACAGAAGTGATAAGTGAGACAATAACAAGAAACTGCAAACTTTATTGTTTTACCAGCACTTCCACATATTTAAAACTCGATTCCAGCTTTTCAGCTCCTTTGAGTCTTATTCTCTGGAACACTTGTTCAGAATTGTGGTTTCACTTGTTTTGATAGCATTTATTGGCTGTCACTTTTTCACACTGCTTTTATCAGAATCATAGATATGTCATATATTCTGTTTCTAAAGTCTGACCTGTATTTTTACACATTTATTTGCATACAGAGAGGTTGTAGAGTCTCCATCCTTGGAGATACTTCAAACCTGACTGGGCTGATCCTGAGCAACCAGGTCTGGGTGATACTTCTTTAAACTGGTCCATTCCACCCTCACCAATTCTATGATTCTGTGGTAAATCAGAGAGAATGTTCTCTGTCCTTAAATACCTTTCCAGTAATTTTAAATCAGTTATTTAGTAATTTTTGAGAGCCTTACTTATAAAGAAAGAGAGGAAAATGCAACAAAAAAAAAAAACCCTCTTTTTTTTTATCTTTCCACCTGATCCTGAAAACCAGGAAATGGTTAAAGCTCAAAAAGTAGCATTTAATTCATGTCAGACCTGAAGGAAGAGATCCCTTCCATTGCTACCTCTATTTTACCTTTTGTCGTTGTCACCCACATGTGAGTGGAATCAAGGCAGCCTCTCCGTGCCAGACACAATCCAATGTCAATACAAAAATGGTTCTTGGTCCATTCGTTAAAGACAGTTGGAATAATTGAAGCATTTCTGAATTTTTAAGCAAGGGATGAGGGAAATTGCTTTAATTGTTGCAGAGGGAACACGTAGGTAGTGTAGGGCAAGGTAAGAACTCTTTAACCTAAATGTCATGATGAATTTTGTCAGACTGACATTTATTGGGCTGCAGAATAGTCTCAAGATTTGGGGACATGTTTTGCATTAAGGTGGCTTTGCTGTAGCTGGGCCATTTTACTGGGGAGAGCTGGACCCAATTCCTGAGCACTTTCTGGGCCAGACACAACACATCCATCATCTGTCAGCACTGTTTGGCTCAATAAAACAGCTTCACCCTGATGTCTGAATTTCTTTACTTGTGTGGATTTAAATCAAATCCCCCAAGTTCCTTGGACATGGTTGGGTTTGAGGTTTTGTTTTTTTTTTTGTAGCTCACTGTTAATAATTGGTCGATTGCAACTTTTCTTGTGGTCGCCTTGCTGACAACATCTGTCCAATCTTCTCTCTGTGGCCTCTTGGAGCATTCACTTTTAACACCCACACAGAGAAGATGTTTCAAGAAATTTCCTCTGAAGTTTATACAAAGTAAATAGAAATTTTTGCTCTGAAAAGTACTGCACAAAGCAGATCTTTCTTCATCAATTCCTGCTGAAATTTCCTTGCATGCATTTCAGAACTCCTGTGCTAGACCAGGGTCTCAGTAAAAGTTTTAAATCTCAGGTTTGTGTTATATTGAGGAGTTTGCTGCTTTGTTTTCTTTTTTTAAAATGACAAAATGGGACCTACTCAAAATGCTGTAGTTTTGCATGGGTTCAAGTTATCTTAATGTGTATGATCCATTGCTTTCTTCTGCTTTCTCCTGCACATTACACACCTGGTAAAACCACGTTTCTGCAAATTGTCTGTCTTATAAACAATTACCTAAACTGCAAACCCAGAGACACTGCTTAATCCTGGCTAAAGAGCTGCACCCTATCCAGATGGTCTCTAAACTTTGGCATATAGATCTCAAAACCCCTTCCTTTTGATGGGCATTATCTTTTGAAATAGGTATTTGTTTCTTAGAAAAGCAATATAGAAATGCAAAGGCAGGTTTTACACATAATCTGTGTTACTTCCTGGGCTTTTCAGATAGGTGAAAAGAATAAATTTACTACAGGGTTTTAATCAGGCTTTTTCCCCTTTCCCAATGGTTTTAGTACCTTCATTTGTAGCACAGTTCCTCTTACACTGGTCCTGGTCTATTATTAGGGGGTTTTTAAACTTTTTTTTTTCCTAAATAGCCATGTAATTAATATAGATAAATGTTTTTCTGCCTGTGAGGAGGCCTGGCAGAGTCTAAGCACTCTGGTAGTCTCTCTCTGAGTGCTAAAGTGCTTTTAGAATTATTCTATAATATGCTGCTACAGCAGCTTAACCTTAAGCTTGAATATATACATTAAAGTCAGTGACTCTCCCACCTGTTTAAGTGCTTTGCTGGGTGATGACATGTCAGTAGAAAATTCTGTAAATATGCCTAAAGGATCAGGGTTAGTTATGACTTTCCCCAGTGATGAAAAAGGTAAAACAAATACAATTCAACAAATGACAAGTGAATCGCCTGAAAGGTCTACGTGAAGGTCCTGGATGTGGAGTCAAGTCCTCACTGTATTGCTCAGCAAAATCTGCTCCTTTCAGCAGCTCAGAAATGTCACTGTCAGGTTTAAATTTCAGGGCAGTGTGTGAATGTGGGCGTTTTTCCTCTGAGCAGTATCAAGCTGTAAAATATCCCCCTGGAAAAGGAGCAGCAGCATCCCAGTGTAAACTCTCACTCCAGCTTTCAGAGCGGTGCAAGACGGGGAACAGGCTCCAGTTTGAAGATCACAGATGTGCTTTGTTCTCATGAGTAAATATTTTGGAATGTCACAGTGGAAAACACTTCCAAATCTTTTGTGTTCAGCGATTCTTGTCATTTGCAGCTTTGCTCTATTCCTTTTCTCTGTGTGGAATCCCATGCCCTGCTAGTGTGCAGCGTGCCCAATTCAAACATCCAGCTTGCACAGCAGAGCTTGCCAGTGCCATGTTTATATAAAAAAAACCATGCAAAATACATGTCTTTCATTGAGGAGAGCTTTAACATGGTGCTTTCTTTGCAGGAGATAGCTAAACTGAAGACAACCATTTCCTCCCTGAGAAAGGAGAACTGCCAGCAGCAGTTTGTGGCGCAGCAGCAGCTCCAGGAAGTTGCACAGAAGTTTGAAGTTGAGAAGCAGCAGCTGATGACAGATAATGACAAAGCAATCAAGGTAATCTGGGGATTTCAGTCACTGATGCTGCTGCCTGGGCGAGGGTAATTAAAAGTTCTGAATGCAGGGCTGGTTCCTGTTCACACAGAGCTCACCCAGACATCCCCAGACCTTGCCTTTGATGGAGCTGATGACTCAGGCTCCTTTTCCTCTAGCTGATCCTATGCCTGCATCAAACGGCTGGATTTGGCAAATCTAATCCATCCACGTCAGTCAAATGCTTGAATCTTTCCTGTTCTCTCCCTTTTTGTACCGGCCCTGATGATTTAGTGTATTTCCAGCATCTTTATGCTGTGCTTTCAGGGCTCGAAAGAGAGGAAGGGTGAAAAAGAGGAGAGTGAGGCAGCAGCATGGCCTGCTCTGCAGCCTGGCTTTCACAAACCTTCCCAACTTTCATCTTTAGGGCTGTGCTGAAGGAAAGTTTGTCCTTAGCTTCCACTGAAAAATACAAGCAAAGTCTGTACTGAATGTTAAAGGAATAAAGTATTTGTTAACTGTAGTTTATACATATTTTATTATATTTTTCATTTATTTATTTATTTATTTATTTATTATATTTATACATATTTTATTTTATACGTATTTTGCATCAGAATTCCATTCTTTGGCCTTTCTCATTGTTTTAAGAGGCTGAATAGCCAGACTGTGTTCTTGCTCCTCTGACACCTTGGCTCAAAGTGGCTGCAGAGAATCCCACCTGTAGAAGTGAGCAGAATTAGTTTTTAAACGTTTTTCTTCTCAGAGTAGCAAAGACCAATGGGAAAATTTTTAAACTGTCATTTGCTCTGTTTGACAACAAAAACGCCTCATGAGAAGTTGTACACAAAAAGGAAATTCATTTTCTTTTTGAGGAAAAGAATTTTCTTTCTGACCATTCTGTGAAAGGTGGAACTATAAAAATGTTGGCTCTGATCTGTTATGCAGATAGAATAACCTACCACAGGTAGATTATTTTATTACCAGACTTTGCAAATAGAGCACAGGTAAATCACATGATTTTGGGTACAGGTGAATTTTTACCACTTAGGAACATGGACTGTTTGTAGTTCACTTTTCCAGTGGCCACCAAGATCTGCAGAAACTCCAGTGGACAGAAATGCACTGTAATTCAAATTATCATGGTGCCTTCTTGAGTTACATGTTGGAAAAACATGATTTAGACTCTTGAGCAGAATTTTTCTTCTGGTGCAAACTCTACTCTTGAATTTCTGGATTCTCTGAAGTTACATTCAATGGAATAAATTCAGCTGTTGGCAACAGCAGTTTTTGAACACTAAGGACCATGGGTGGTATGAAACCATTCTGCAGGTAAATCTATTATAAAGTTCATTTTGATGTTATTACCCCACAGTGTAATGAAATCCTTAAAAACCACAGGGAAATTTTGCACAGGATTTATGAGCAGTGTCCCAAGCAGTTTTTAGCACTGATGCCAGGAGTAGTTTTAAAAGATTTTGTCAACTTGGAAGAAATTGGAGGAGCTGTTTTGCTTGGAGTTCTTGAATTTTGTTTAGCATCATTAATACTGTACTTAAAAAAAAAAAAAAAAGAAAAAACTTCCTTTGAAACCACTGATTTAATGGAAATTTACTGAAATCCAGATAGCCAAGCAGAAAATTGCTAGGAAGATAAAATGCTGTGTATACTTCTGGAAACAGAAAAAGGTGGTTTTAATATTTGATCACTTCGTATTTTTAAGAACCATACATATTTCTAGGCAAGCATATGCAGAAATACTTTGCTTTTTATTAGCCTGGGGCAAAAAACAAAGGGGGGGGGTTGGTGAAAAATGGAATCCTGAATGTCCTGGAGATGGGGAACAACATCTAACCTAGGGTAAGCTGAAGACCTTGAGGGATGATTAAATAAACATTCTACAAACAAAGCAATTCTTAATATAATGTAATCTTTTGAGGAGAGTCAGTGTAGTAAAAGCTATTGAAAATACAGCCTTTGCTAAATATAACATTGATTTAAACTAACATTGAGGAACAGATTGCAATTTCCTCTATTGGTATTGGGTGGCTTCCTGTAAGACCTTCCAATTATTATTTCCTTTCAAAGGGAGAAATACATTTTTACAGAAACCAACTGGCTCTCAGAGAAGTTTTGGATTTAGGCAGTAAAGTGATATCCAGATGTGGATGCCATAAGACATGATTTTGGTGTTAATTCAAATTCCTGACTCTCTGCTTTGTTATTATTGCACAATTGCATCCATCTCCTTCAACTCATTATTTTTAAAGATATCTCCTTAAATATTAGTCAAAAAGAATAAATGAAACTTTCAAGAACCTTTTGCTTCTTTTGACAACCTAAAAGCCCAATTTGAGCAAGTCTTTTTGCCTTCAGGTGGCCTCGGTTTGGGTCAGTTTGAGACCGATGCTTGAAGGCCTCGGCACTCTGCGTTAGGCCGTGGTTGGTCTGGCCTAAGGGCAGGTCAGGCTGCTCATCACTGATAAAATCAGGATAAACCTTTGGCTCATCACATTCCTCTCCTGTGGCTCGTAGGGTGACCACTCTGGGTGGCAGGGAGCAGCAAGGCCTCGTGGCAGAGCTCAGAGCTGCTGAGGTCTGACCCCAAAACCCAGCTGGACCCTCAGTGCCATGGAGGCGTCCTTGCTTTGGGCTCACCAGAAGTCAAATCCTTTGGAGCAGAGCCCAGGGACACTGGGGTGGGGCTGAGGGGACAAGGAGCAGAGCTCCCCTGGTCACTGTGCTGTGCCTCACCCCGGAGGTCGGGAATCCCTGCCCCAGGATCAGCTGGGAGCAGAGCTGTGTTAACGCCCTGCAGATGTTTGGGAAATCTGCCTGAAGTGCCATGTCTGGGACCCCTTTTTGTGAAGCTTCAGGCTGGAATTGCAGCTCTCCAGTAAGGGGGTGGGCACTGAACTGGGAATGTCTGTGCAGGAGCTTCCCTGGCCACTGAAGTGTGGGGTAAACATATATATATTTTTTATTTTTTTTTTAAATTATGTTTCTTGCATCCTTGTAGTGATCTATGCACAGCAGCCTGGAGCTTGATAATTCCAATGGCCAGAGCATTTAACAAACTTCTCTGCTGCTTTTGGTTGCTGGACTGGGCAGAAAAAGAAGTTGGTGGAATCGTAAAGATACCTTGAGGTTATTTATGAAATCCCAGCCTTGGTTGTTTAGGCTTAGTTGTTTCGGTTTTTTACGAAATCCTTTTGGATCCTGGGATTGAAAGTACAAAACATTTCCTGGGATTGGAACTGCAAAACATGTTCAGAGCATATTAATGCTGAAGTTGATGGCCAAGTGGGGATGCCACATCAAAAAGTAGATTCTGGAAAGAAATGGATGATGGAGAGCATACAGTGACAAACCCACAACAGAAAAGGAGCAAAATGATGCTTTTTTTTGCCAGATGAACCACAATTGTTGTTTGATTCCTGTTACAGTTTCTAGGATTCTGTTAAATCCCTGAATTAACACCAAAATTTCATTAGCAAAGCATGGTGGGAAGATGACATATTTCAACACTTTGTATGTCAGCCAGCTTATGATCAGATTAATTCTGTTAATAAATAAGACTTAAAAGATTTCTAGGAAAGAATGGCCTATAATAATGTTCCCCTTCATGTGAAAAATTTTGAAACAGTTGTTTTTCTTTGTTTTGTTTAAAAATGTTAAGAGGGGGAAAAAAGTCGAAGTGTTTTATAGCCATAGCAGAAAAAAGGGAAATATTTTGGGGTTTAAATTGTCTGGGCCTTTGTGGGCATGGAGTATTCCTGACATCCTATATTTGTTAAATGCTGCTTTATCTTGGAGCCAAAGCATCTTTTCCTCTGTAAAGTACTGGGGGTTTTATCAACACAGTGAATTTTCTCCATGCAACTCTATAAAATACCAAATTTCTCTATCAGAAAACCTGTGTTTTTAAAAATTTGATGCACACGCTAATTTTACTTGCAGATCTATTTCATCATCAGCCATATTTATTAGCAAATTCCACTGCTAACTATGAATAATATCCTTTATTAAAAGGAAAAGCACATCAGGGGAACATTAACTGAGTGACTGCAGCCCTGCAGAGGTTTTCAGTTTTTTGTCCTCAAAACACCTTTTGGAACACCAGCATTGCACACTGCCAGAGCTAGGGTTAGAGTTGGTAAGAAATAAATAATTCTAATTTATTGGTTTTAAAGTCCCAAGCAAAGGTAAATCTAAGTGATTTAAATGCCCTTAATTAGTGCTTATTAAGGGAGGAGAGGCATCTGAGAGCACCCAGCCTAAGCTACCCTGATGAGGAGAAGAAGCGTTTTTAGTCCTGTTTTAGAAGTGAGACAGAAAGCCTTGGCTTCACCCAAGGTTTGTGGCAAAGGTGGAAATTAAGGCTGTAATGACTGGTGGTTCAGAAGGCTGTGACCTCGTGTGAGTGATAGCACAGAGGACATTAATTAGGGGGGAAATCCCCTGAAAGCTTAGTGGAAACTCTAAATGAAAATTGAAAACTTAGGGTAAAGACATAAATTGTGTCAAGGGCTTCTTGGTAAGGGAGTCTTGATTTGCTGAGGTGGCAGAATTAACTGCTGCGACCTCAACCACTCGCTCAAAACAAATTTTGTCAGCAGACCCACATTATGGATAAGATTTTTTGAAGTGTTTCGTTGCATTTTCTATTTTGACTTGGATGAAGGGGGATCGTTGTGGTTTGTTTTTTGGGTTTTTTTTCAGCCAGCAGCGCCTTTAAAAGGGAGGTCAGCATTTCACTGTTGGCACTGGCTGATGCCTTGTAAGACATCTGGTCAGAACATGCCCCACCGTTGGTGGCGGTTCTGTGGCCACAGCTCTGCCAAATGCTGTCAGTCACCGCAGAGCCTCGGAGATGTGCGTGTCACAAACTTCTCCAGAGGGACTCCAAATCCTTCTAATTGCCTTTGTGCCTAAACATTACCATGATAAGCCATTTGGCATGGTGAAAGAAAGACTTGTAAGGGACCATCTTGATGTTAAATACATGGAGTGCTTTTTCATGGATCTTTATTTCTTTGTCACTGACTTTAGCCTGTAATAACACTCATAACTCTGTCTTTTATTAGCAGGGAATTACAAGGCACCAGCATTGGTGCTTTAGCGTTGGAAAGCAGACCTTAAAATTTACCAGGCAAATGACTTTATCTTGCTCATAATTTCTTATATTCTCTTTGATTAGAAGAGGAAGTCATATCTTCCAAAAGAATAGGTAAATTAAATCTGCAGCTCTTCTATGGCTTTGCTTTCTCTGTTTCATGGGGTCCAAACTCTGAGGCACCTGTTTTTCACAGCTTTGTTGATGTAAATAGTTTCACCCAAATGCTGTCTGTTAGAGAAATGAGGGTTTAGCCCTGAGGTTTTCAACTCTTGCTTCTGCTCTGTCTCATGATTCCATTACCTGGTTATCCTTAAAAGCCTGTATTGACACATTCATTATAAATTATAATTAAAATAGGCTGACTTTTGTGTTAAGCTTAGATAGTTATTGATCACAACTGAAACTCTGGTTTTAAGAAACTCTTCCTTTCAAAACCATCTCTCTTTTTCTGCTGCCACAGAAATGATTTCATTGTCTGAAGCATAGTACCTTCTCTTCAAAATTACAGGGTTTCAGATGTTTGGCCAGCCAGGCAATCCGAGTGGCTGAGCATCTGTAAGTACTTTATAATATCTTTGACATGCTTTGTGAGACAAAGAATTGAGTCATCTTTTTTTTTCCTGCAGCAAACTTTGCACTCTGGTATTTTTCTTGACTTTTCATGTCTCAACACATTGAAGAACTTACCATGGCCAACAGCAAAATCAGACTTACAAGTTTTATAAAAGACTAGAGCTAGTGCCTGCCATTTCCTCTGAACTGCAGTCCAGATTTTTCTGACAGGTTTAAAAGTTGGTATTTTTACTTTTTCCTACATTGTCATTGTTGTCCTCAATGTTTTATTTTCCCTCCAGAAGGCACTTTGCTACTTGAAGTCCTTTTAATTCCTTGTTAGCCCCAGAAGGGATGCCACCTGTCTCCAAATTATGGAGTTAAAGATTCTATAAATGCAGAATTAAATATAAAGTCATATACAGCTAAACTTCCTTGCTTTTAATAATGTGGACTACACTAGTTTTGCACTGGAAAAATGGGGCAAAAAATTCAAAACCAGCCATAAAATTCACTGCTTTTAATTGACAAGACAGGAGTAAGAGCACTGAGAGGGGTTCTGGGTAATCAAAAGGGTGCAGACAAAACACTCTTATTAGTAAGTGTTAAGTAATACTGATATAAGCCCACACAGTTTGTAAAGAAGGGCAGGCAAGGTTTAGAACTACGTTATAAGAAAATGGAAATCAGCTTTTTCAAGGCTGCTGCGATGCTCAGAGTTTACTGCTGCATTTCAAAGACGTTTTTCTCTCCAAAGAGCAGAAGGACTTTTATGTGGAGGAGAAAGTGGTGCTTAAAAAAGACAGAGCTGGGGAGATACCCAGGAGTTAGGAGGCAGAATGCCCGGGAGGAAGAGCCTGTGCTCCAAAGTCTGGGACTTTACTGGAGAGAGGGGGAAGAAAAAAAAAAAAAAAGATAAAGATAAAAACAAGTGTCTAATGCCGTCCAAAGACAGGGCATCTGTAAAACAGTCTGTGCACAGGGCTGTGTAGGCTTTCCAAGGGCTGTGCTTTGTTCCAGTTCCAGTGAGTTCCTGGAACGCAGCCTCCTTTCCCTGCTCCTGGAACAGCCTTGACTGCAGGGCTTCTCCAGCCGTGGAGGTGGAAACACGATCTGTGTGAACCACGGATCCCACCAACAAAAGGGTGCTGGGGAAAGCGACGTCTTCAAAGCAAACCTTCCGCGGGCCACAGACGTTTATAACTCTGCACTGAAGGGTTTGAAAGCCTGGCACAGGCAGGAGAGTTGCAGGGTTTGGCAAGCAGGGGTTTGGGGATGTGGATCTGCTTTGTTATCAACATCTCTTTTCCCTGAGAGATCGCTCTTACAAGCGTGGCTCATCCCAGGGGCGAGCTGGAGCAGCATCAGGTTGCCCTGGCTGATCCCATTGTACCCACACCACTTCCAGCATTTGTGTCCACATCCTTTTTCTTTTTTTTTTTTGTATGTTCTGCTGTAGGTTGCTTTTGGTTTTGTGCTAATTGTGGTGCTGGCTGCTCCAGGGATATCAGCAGGAGAGAGTCACTGAGGATTTCAGCTTTGTGCATTAAAATGCTCCTGCCAAAATGAGTGTTGACTTTAGAAATCTTCAGATTCCACTTAGAATTTTCTGCTGGCTCTCTAGCTTTGTATGTAACTGAATCTCAAAAAGATCAAATATCAAGAGTGTTTTTTAAAAAATGGCTGGCTAACACTTTTGAATGGCAGATCACAGGGAAATAGAAATATCTTTGTTAAACTTCACCATTTTCATAATAGTTGGGCTTTTCTTAAGTGTAACAAGAGAAACTTGGAGAATCTGATACCTGTGCATGGTAACTATTTACTAATATTTAAAGGCAGGGTAGGAGAACAATCAAGTGGTCAGTAGCACTCTTAGACTTTTCGAAAGGCATTGCCTTGATTTTCTGTAACTGGAATGTTTTCTCCATCCAAAATGAAAATACCTATTGTTTTGTTAGCATTAAAAGATGACTTACAAAGAGCTAGAAGAGGAAAGCAGCCAAAGCTGCCATATTCCTGCCACTTTCTTGCGTCAGCGGAGCTGCGAATAAAAGAACTTTCCAAGTTACAGGGCTTCACTTGAAAAGGGAAAAAAGTCTGCGGCGACTTTTATCTGTGTATCCAGCAGATCAGATGGCAAAGTCACCCCCAGAGCTGAGCAGGGGAGCAGCTCCTGCCTTTCTCTGGAGCCCCAGAGCTGTGAAACAGCACCAGGTACGACATCAAAAGGTCCAAATACGCGTCGAGCGTAAAGTTTGGGGTTTTTCAAAGCACCTGTCTAATTAGCTCAGCTCGGTGTTTGCCAGCCCTCACTCTGACTTTCTCACAGTTGTGTGCTCAGCAGAAGTGGCTTTTTCATCTCAGAGATTTGGGTAAGAGGTTAAACCTACAAACACTGTCACCAAACCTGACCCGGCGGCTCCTCGGTACAAGCCTATCCCATTTCCTCGCAGCATCAATCGCCCCATTGTGCCCAGCTAGAAAAGGTTGTGCCCAGCTAGAAAAGGTGAGGTGGAGCTGTTAGCCAGTTTCTTTTCTAGAGGGGTGAAATCATTTTAATTGAATGTTATTATCAGCCAGTCCTTGTGCTTTGACATGGATTCAAAGTGAAGCTGCTCATCCGCTTAGAGAATGCGTAGGCACTAATGGAATAACCTCAGCGAGTTTTCGGATGCCTCCATCCTCAGGGAAATTGGTTTGACTTGCCCTTTAGTGGAAATTTTGTGTACTGCTGGCAGCCAAAATAGCACTGGAGTCCAGAAGCAGGAGAAAGTCTATTCTGTGTGTTGTACTCTGCTCCTTTTCCCACTAAAAATTGTGCAGAGAATATTTTCTGTTTGCCACACCTCGTTGCCTTTCAGCCCAAGGAACTTGTCTCTGTGTGTTCATACAGTACATGTGTGTATAATAAGAAGGAAAACTAGATTAGTTTTATTGAAAATACACTTTATTATTCAAGGCTGTTGCATGTGGATTTCATGTCCATCGTCCATCCTGCAGTGGAGAGTGGGATGCCTTTCCTGGGAGCAGTTCCTTGTTGCTGATTCTTGCACCATCATGTCTCGATTCACTGATGAACAGGATCTCAGACAGTAAATATTTGATTTGTTGACCCTTGAAAATATGCATGAGGAAGACTGAGGGCTTGAGGCTTATGGAGAAGACTGTGAACCTCAAGGCTGAAGCTTTTTCTGAAGTGTTTCTCTGCAGGCATCTGTAGTTTTGTATCTTTGGCCTCTTCAGGAAGCTCGACTGATTTATGGGGCAAAGAGTTCACCTGTTTTCTTCTTCAGGGGTCTGTCTATGGAATTTATTCTCAGGAAACTGGAGTAAGTGTTGCCTACAGGATAAAATTTAGGACTTTAAATGAACTTCTTGGCAGCATCCCCTCCAAAACTGCCAAATAACAGAGGAGTGGAAGAACAGGGATGAGTCAAGCACAACCAAAACCTTACTACTGTGAGTAAGGAGGAGGACACAACCAGTTTTTAACTTCTTTTGTTACTAAAACTCCTCTGCTTATTTCTAGTTTAAGCCTTCACCACACTGAAGTCAATAACTTCAATTAAATCAACATGTTTTAATTACTACGAAACCAAATTCTTCAGCACTGATTCACCTCCATCTACGAATCTAATTCCTGATACAACTCCAAGAGTGACCTGCAGTGGTGTTGGAACTGCCTTCACTGGCCTGGATAGCCAACTGGGAGACCCAAAATTTGAACTTCCAATGCTGAATTTGTCTCCTGCATTTATTTCCAGAGAAATAAATCATCAGTGAAAACCCCGGATTGCCAATTATGAAGAGTTCATTAAGATTTGCTGAAGTTCAAAGCAAAAACACCAGTTCCTCACAGGTCAGGGCAGCTCTTCTAATGGTTCCTGCTTTGCCTCCAGCAGCAGCTCATCCCCAGAACCTGTTTATTTTCTGCCAGGGCTGTTGGCAGGTGAATAGAGCCACATCAGATCACCTCACTTGTATTTTATGCTGGAAGCCCATGCCCTGGATATGCCATTTTCCTGGCCCAGGATGGCATGAGATCATGGATTTCAAACCAGGCCATGTTGGCCTTAGAAGACAAAACATGCAATGCCCTGTTCACTTCCCTCTTGAGATTTGCCAAGTCCCAGCTCAGCTTTGCCCTGGGGTTTGCTGTCTCACACTTCAGATCATCCCAAAGAAGTAAAAGCTGGTGTGGGGAGGAAGGAGAGCATCACTCATCATGTCCTGAAAACAGATCAGATCATTTGTGATACAAAAAGGAGTGGATGTAAGTTCTTCTGGAACCAGATCAGGGTAAAGCAAATTAGTCCCTTTTCTAGGGAAATAGTTAGGGCATGGCAGCACTAAAACTTCACGCAGATCTCCTGTGGTTTAGGAAAATACATCATGTGTGCACTTGCCAGGTGGGCAGTGGTGCCGGTCCAGAGTCACAGAATCATTAAGGTTGGAAAAAACCTCTGAGGTCATTGAGTCCCTCCAGGCTCCTGAGAGTCGCTGTCTCAGCAGCCCAACATTTTCATTTCAGCAGAAGGTTGTGCTATCTCTCTTTTCAACTAAAGTTGTTGAAAATAATGTTAAACCTTAAAGTGCTGTAATGTTTTCCTTTCCATTTTCCACGTGAGTGCCCAGGGACTGCCGTGAGCTCCCACCTCTGGTACCATGGTTCTCCTTGGCTTTTTCATTCCTGCTATTAGTGTGACTCTTTGCCACCCTGCACCCAGCTTTCCACACCAGGATCTCACCTGGAGGAGACCCAGGAAGAGGATGTGCTCACTCAGGGAGGGATGATGCCCACAAGGAGTGTCCAACCCAACCCCCTGCACACACAGCTGGAGCCCCCGGGTGCTCTCCCTGCTCTGCTCTCTGCCAGGGTTCTTATGTAAGAAAGGGTAAAAGTACAAACAAGAACACTGAACATGAAAAGTGAGTTTGTTTGCTTACTGAGAAGCCTGGCAGGGGCAGAATGGAAGTGGATAAATAAAAATTCAGGCTGACAAATGTTAAGTACCTACAGGAACACCTGCACCACCAGACCAAGCCAGGACTCTGCAGGCAGCTGGAAGGGGAAATGCAAGGTGGGTATTGACACTCTGTGGCTCCAGAAAACAGCTCTATGTGCTGTAGTTAAATTCCTCTTACTTTTGTTTCTGCTGTCAAAATCATTCATGTCCTTTCCGGTTTTGCACTTGTAATTCAGCAAGGTAGAATGGCAATTACTGAAGCCTGTATAACAATTTGGATTTTATCAGTGGATTTTAATTGTCTGCCTGGAAACACCTTTGACCACAGCCATGCTCTGAACTCCAAGGAGGGTCTCCTACCTGGTGTGGTGTTTTCTTCCTGCTACTGGAGTAACACATCACTTCTACTCGATGTTCATGGCTATTCATAATCATTCTATGGAAATGTGTGTCTGCAAATCAAGTTTGGTATTGCTGAGCACTCATTTGTGCTCATTTTGAGTTTCTAACTCAGCCTTCGTGGTGAGTGTGAAGAGCTGATGTCCTTTCTCCATCTCAGCAGAGGCCAAGCTCATTTGTGTTTCCCTATCAGATCATGAACTAGATCGAGATTTGTAAGACTTTTCTGCCACAGCAAAAGGATCTTCACCCTGAAACAAGCAGAGTTTCAGCTCAAAACTGGGCTGAAACAGACTTAACAAAAAAACCCACAATGCCCAAAAGCTCTCAATGGAAATCAAACTGCTTTGTCAGGACTGTGATAAGAGCTCTTGACACCCCACTAAGACTATTTCTGAGGCACAGAAATAGCTTTGGCAAGTGTTTTTCCCCTGGTCCTCTTTCTAGTTGCCCGTTACACCTTGTTCTTGCCTGTACTGAAGAAACTATTAGCACCAAAAAATGCAGCATGGGCTTGAATGTTTAAATAACTGCTTTTAAGGGAAACTACCCCAATAAATTGAAACTAGACAAATTCTGATTTTTTTTAATAGATGATTCCACTTCAGCTGTAAAGAATACA
Source organism: Cyanoderma ruficeps (assembly GCA_008694505.1). NCBI lineage: Eukaryota > Metazoa > Chordata > Aves > Passeriformes > Timaliidae > Cyanoderma > Cyanoderma ruficeps. Next base: position 3,622,580 of record VZDJ01000223.1, read on the forward strand.
GCAGAGTTAAAGAAATGCAGTGATGAGAACTCCCAGAAACTAGTTATGCAGGAATTAGAGTAAAATGTTTTGTATAAAAAGTTATCAGAAATATTTAAATAGGTCATGGAGCCTGACATTGTTCCTTGCTATGTGTGTATGTGTCTGTCTATCTAAAATATTCGGCACTACTTTTGTAGAGCTCTAAAATGGATGGAAGAACTTCTGAAGGAACTGAAATAGATCTTCCCCATGTCTAATTTGGGGGGAAAAAAAAAGGAACTTAAAGGATTTTAGAAATGTTTAGAAACATTGGCATTATGACAGCAAAAATCTCTGTCATAACATCATATGATTAACTAGATCAGAAACGTTCTGGGATGTTCTGATCAGTTATGTTAATGCCTCTTCTAAAAAGTATAAAGCTAATGCTCTATAAAATAGATACTTGAAAAACAGTTTTGGTTTTCCTCAGGCTACTGAGATTAGAGTTTCGTAATCTGTTTGACCAGCTGCAGAGGACGTTCTATTTCATTTTTTCTTTTTAAGTAAATGAGCTTCATCTCAACATGATTAAAAAGTAAAAAAAAAAAAAAAATAGAATTGGGCTTCAAAAATACTCCATTTTCACTCATACTTTTAAATAGGAGCAACTGCATTGTCATGTCTTGTTGCAAATGTAATTGGGTTGGAGGTCATTAAAGACTTTGAATAAGAGAATTTCCAAGTTTCCAAGTGTGCATCCTCCCCTGTCAAGAATCACTCCATTTTTGGCTTCCAGACATAATTTTAGGAGATATTACTTTGCTGCCTCTCACATCTCACATGTGTTGAGTCAAGCTCGCTCTTGTTCAGTTCAAAAAGCAGTAGTTTGCCTCGCGAGTTAATTTTGTTGATTAAGGTTACTTTGAAAGGTAAAAAGACGTTATTAGATTTCTTTGTGTGTGCCTGTGTGCAAGAAAACATGTGTTATTTTGTGTAATGGGAGAATTGCAGCAATACTGAGCACTTGATTGCACAAAATAAATAGCTTTTCTTTCATTCTTACTGGGAATCAGATTGGCCTATTGATTAGAAATATCTGAGCTTTTCATATTTCTGTTTTAAAAGAGCAGAACGAAACAAGAGGCTTTGTAAGGCCTGTTAGAAATGTTTATATTTCCAGGTGAGGAGCAATGCATTTTAAAGAGACATTTGCAGAGCACCAGGGGTCTGCTGGAGCCTCTGGGCTGCCTCCAGGTGTGAAGTATCCAAACACCCACTTAAAGTGGCAGTTTAGTGATGAACTTGGTTGGGAACGAAGCCCCGGGCAGCAGAAGATTGCCTCATACAGCCAGTGATTGATAAATCCGCTTTATCTCTGCCTCCTTCAGCGAGCGATTGATAAATCTCCATAATCATTCTCCAAGTCGTGGCAGGGAATTCTGCCCGAACCCCTGATGTTTGTTTTTGCAGAGCTGTTGTTAAGAGTACAGCGAGCAGCAGAACCAGATGTTTTGCTGGTTAATTTGTATTCACAACAGCAGTTTTTCACTAGCACGGGGCGTTGACGGGACGTTTTAGACATTCTTGTGACAGAGCGTCAAAAATTCAAGGAGTTACCTGAAAACGTTGAAGCCAACATCAGGTCTTCACAGGAAGCCTGCTCAGAGAATGGCAGGCTCCTCGCCGTTGCCTTTGATTGCAAAGTGTTTAGTGAAAAGCAAATTAGGAAATGAAAATTGTCTGGCGGATCAATCAGGCACAGCGGTTCCGCCCGCTCAGCATTATCTGTCAGACATTAACCTGATTGGGAATGTTGTATTTTGTATAATAGTCTCAAAATCAGACTGGGAAGGTTGACTGAAAAAATACCTGATGTATTTTGTGTGTGCTCTGAGGCTGATAACAAACTCTGCAGTTCAAGTTTTAATAACTCGGGGGGAGCTAAGAAACTTCAAAAGCTTCGTGATAAATGTTTTTGACAAAGCGTCAGCTGAACATTAGGCAGAATCTTGGTAAATCCTCTCATAAGTGGTTTAAAATGGAGTTCAGAACTTTTCCTTCATAAGTGTATGCTTAAGATGTCATGGTATCTTTGGGTTTAAAAGATTCATTTTATCTGGTAAATATGCACTATTGGTGTTTCTGCCTAAACCTCGGCGAGTGCAGGGGGAAAACAGTTCCAGGCTTTTCTGCTTTTGGCAGCCTCTGCTCTGCTCTTAACCATGACACTCGTGCAGGCTGGGGAAAAGTGGAAGCAGTGTTAAAACAAACTACAAAATAGTCCAGGTAAATGTTACAGTAAATCTTCCAGCTTGATGGGCTTTTGATTGACTTCATCACAACAGCCCCCAAGTGTCCTGGTCATAGGCAAAGCAGTGCTCGGACATGGCAAGTGCTTGTTGGGTTTTGTGGTCCGTTGAGAAAAGCAGATGAAAGCCAGTTTATTACAGCCTTTGAACCTTGCCTCTCTTTCCCTCCTGTCACCTGAGCCACTAAAACAAAGCAAAAACAATTCCCTCCTTGGTTCCCCCTGACAAAAATGCCCGACTTTACAATTTATGCTGCTGTTTTCTTTGAACTGTTATCTCTGCAGGACCTTATGGCATCCTTTGCCTTTCAAAAGAATTGAGTTTATAATGTCCTGCAGTGAAGCCCTGACTCAGCAAAATGCTTAAGCCCCTGCCTGATTCTACGTCTACAAATAGCCCTGCTGGTGCCTTCAAAGTATTTTAGGGATGTATCTTGGAATCATGGAGTTTTGAAAAGATTTGGGTTGGAAGAGACCTTAAAGCCCACCTTACCTTCCACTATCCCAGGGTGCTCCGAGCCCTGTCCAACCTGGCCTGGGACACTTCCAGGGATCCAGGGGTAGCCACAGCTTCTCTGGGCACCCTGTGCCAGGGCCTGCCCACCCTCCCAGCCAGGAATTCCTACTAATAGACCTAAAACTTTGCAGGAAAATGATCTTAAACCTTTGGTCAGCTCAACTAGCTATGCACAGAAAACGCTGAAAACACATCAATATCTTACAGGAGCAAAGCAGGAAAAGAATAGATATATTGACAAAGCTAACAGTGCTCTCCAAAAGACACCAGATGGAGTCTGATGTGGAAGTGTTACGGGACTGCTCAGGAGCTAATGCTGATGATCCCAAGTTTATAATGTATTGCCAGTCAGTCTCTTGCCTGTGAATTGTCAAGAATGAAAATAGCTTATGTGAGTGCCTGCCACACTGCAAAATGTTTGCATATATTTTTCTTTTATGTTAAATGACCTACTTTAAATTATTTTCCCCTACTGCTGGAGAGACTTGATTCTGTTCCTAGAGTCGAATTATTCCTTTTCTTCCTGAACCCCTTTCTTTCTTTCTTTCTTCCCACAGTCCCTCAAGGGAAGGATTTGTTAGACTTCCCAGGGGCATCTCCTGCTGGCAAATCTCTGAAGCCATAGCCTGCTGCAACAGGGAGCTCCTTGGCTGGTGGAGATGGGCAAAGCCCCCAGCTTGGAGAATTTTGTAAGATCTCCATTCCCATTTTGAAATGTCAGCAAAGTGAGCCAAACTTCCAAACGTGCCGTGGTGTATATGAGAGCTCACGTTATTCCATGTGGGAGCTGCTGAATTCTGTGCCTTTGGAAATTATGCCTTTATCTGATTCCTGACCAAGGAAACCTTTTTTTTTTTCTTCCCATAATGGCAGCAGAAAATGAGCAACCAACTCTTGTAGGGACACATTTACAAAGGTATTACCAATTTGCGTTTTCATTCTGTGTTGTAATTCGTGTTCACTCTTCATGAATTAGTGTTTAGTGGTTAAAATTAAATATTAGGCATGAAGAGTCACAGATTTGCTGTCACTGCATAGTAGGACACTGTGAGGAGCAGCTTTTGCAGGTCTTCCCCTTTCCCCCACCCATCCATGGCTGTTCCCAGCTTCAGCAGATCCCGAAGCTGGACTGATGGTAACAGGCTGGGAGGTCAGTGAAAGTCAAATAGGAAAGAGAGATGTCAAATATCGCTTAAGGCATTTTAATTTCTGTTCCTGAGGAGCAATAAAGCCTAAATTTTCTGTACAGTCATAACAGCAATTGCAATGTGCCTATAGGATAGAGAAATAATTTGTGTTATTAAACACCGTGACTATTTTCTGGGGAAAATAATAGATTTTCTTTGCTCTTGCAGTAATGTTGGCCCCTGCATATAGGTTGTGGAAAACTTTGTTTGCAAAAACAAAGCCATTGTTTTAACAGAAACCGCAGAAATTTTGCCTTTCATATTGAATCAGTAGCATAATGAGTCGTGGAGCAATAGTTCAACATCAAAGGGAACTTTTTGGATATATAGTGTGTTGCAACAACAGCGAAAAAGTTCCCACCAGAAAGGAATTTTGCCATATGTGAGCAGCAAACATATGTATTAAGTTAAAACCAGAAGATTTCCTTTGCTTTGCACCAAAACCAAGAGAGAACTCCAAGTCCAGAGGATTTTGTTTGCAGTGTCATGGGCAAGAGCTCAGTGAAAACCCAAAAAGCCTTGAGGATGCCCCAACAATTTGGCTCAAACATCAATATTTCACTTTTTAAAACACCCTTGTTTTGCTCTGACTCATGGCATTACATCAATGGTCTTCACAGATATACTTGCCCAATTTATTTATAGTAGTCATAAACCCAGATAAATCTATTTATCTCCGTGAAATATTTTAGCGAAAATGATGATTGTTTTTAAAAATCTGGATGGGATTCTTGGCTGCTTCCTTTGGATAGAGTTGTATTTGACTCTAAATTGTGAGACCATTTAATGTAAAGAAGTTTTTGCCCAGACACCCCATAATTCTGGCTTCGTGGAGAGATAAAAATTTTGAAAATGAAATGTTTTAACGACAAAATTTTAAAGCATCTCCATGTGTATTTCTGGAAGAAAATTCTCTTTAGTTTTTATTATCATTCACATGGGGGGTTTTTTCCTCCAAGTTCCACAGATTTTCTTCTCATGAACGAGGAGAGAAAACACATCAATGGATGTAATTTGAATTTAGAAGGCACTTGAAGAGAGGCCTGTATTCAGAATTATTGTTGGCACATGTTTTGAGGATGTAAAGTGGAAGCCTTCTTCTGTGGGCATTAGTAAGGAGATAATTAAGACTACAGTAGGTAATTAGGGTAGCTTTTATTACTGCATCTTTCATTAACTAATTATATTAATTTGGTAACATTTGAAAAAGTCTTTGAAGATGAAAAGTGCTAACTCTCACTACCTTTAGTGGTAGCTTTACTCTGCACTGGTCATAAATTTCAAGGGCTTTTCTTGATACAGATGCACATATGTGCAGAGTTGCTAATAAAAATTACACATTTCTAATAAAAAAAAGACTGACATTATGTGGCATAATCTGATCAGGATGAGCAGCAACTTTTCTGCTGCCACTTTCTGTTTCAAAGTCAAAATACGTTGATACTTGATGTTTTTTATTGGGATAAAAATATTTCAGAAAAAGGAAATTTTCCTTGTTTTGGAAGTGTCACTTTTTTATTCAGCCCTCAGAGCAGAGAGATCTGTGATCCATGACTTCCCATTGATGTGATGGGATCAGGAATCAAGCCTTGTCTGCTCTCAGGAACATACAAAAAATAGGAAATTATTTCAGGTTAAAGAAGGAAAACTTCTCACACTTGTTAACAACTTCTTCACAGTTGTAATCAATACAAAGGAATTAGAAATTGTTTCTGTTTATGTAATTCTTCAGAACTGAACTTTCTTTCAGGGAATCCAACACTTTTGAAAAATATTCTGTGGTTAAAGGATAATCAAATCACTTTTCATATGTTAAAGACCAAATCCTTTCTGCGTTCCCATTCCATACTTATTCCCAGGATTCTTCAAACTCTTTCTCTTACCAGCTTTTAGTTGATTTAGATTAAGCCCTGTAACTAACACCAAAAATTAATTCCTGCCTTGACCAAGGGATTTTGGAATGCTGGCACTGCACCTTTTTGTCTCTTTAGGGCTCCTTGTCAAAACTCTGTGCTTTACAAGTTGAAGGTCTTTTTTTTTTTTTTTGAAAAACAATCTTTTTTTCCCAGCCTCAGTCTGCCCCTCAGGTATCCCACGGAATTCCTCTGATCCCGTGCATCATCCCAGCTTTCCTGGAGCCTCACAGGCCCAAACCCCACGTGTGCTGCTCCCTTGGGTCTGCAATAAACTGCATTTGGGTCTGAAATAAACTCCTTTAAATGGAGACAATCCATCCACAGTGGGATAATAGGGGGAATAAAAGGTGCCTACCCAGACATGCAGCTCAGAGGTTCCTTTCTCCTTCCACAGCAGTGTCCAGTGGCTCTGAATCACCGTGGCTGGGATGGATTCATCCACAAACTCCACTCCAGCTCCCCAAAATCTGCCCGAAATATTCCAGCGGCGCTTTCTCAACGCCGTTGCTTTTCCCTTCCATCCTCCCCGTGCCTCTCGATGCTGTGTGAGACCCAAACAACGTGATTTTATTTTAGGAACCTTTCCATTTTTAGAAATAAATCAAATGAGTTTTCCCTTTCTCCGGCTGTAATTCACCCACATTGTTGCAATGGAGCTTATTATCTCATTTACATTTTTAAGAGCCTTTCAAAGTGTAGGATATCTGGGCTGGAAAGCAAAACATTTGATTTCTTTGTTCTCTGGCCAACACAAAGCACTTCCAAGGTCAGGTATGGTGTAGACATTCAACAGCAAACATGTTTACATGGCATTTGAAAGCCCGTTTAACTGAAAACAAAAAAAATATTGTCTTTATAAGAGTGATGCAAGTCAGCTTTGCACAGCTGAGGGACGGGAATTCATCCGAACCTGGGAAAATTTAACTAAATAAGTGAAGTTTTGTTTTCTGTTCAGGGGGGAAGAAAACCTCCGATGCTTAAAAATTGGCAGGGATTTTTATTTTTAATCCCTTTTTCTTCATCTCAGCAGTTATTAATCGTAAGCTCTGCTGCTCTTTGGGCAAAATGCGACACTTTGAAGCCGTAGAGTAGAAACTGCATTTCTAAACAAAACAAAACATTGTTTAATTTTACAAAAGTGATGTTCTGGGGTGTACCTGGGGTTAGTCCTCTGCTGTTTTTAAGAGTATTCTACATGGCAAAAGCCTCTCTGTCTGATTCAGAGGAAGATTTGAGGTTCTGGTAGCTTCAGGAATTGCCATCAGCATTCAGGCTCTGGCCACTTCATGTGAGGTTTTTTGACTACAGAGAGAATTTTCAGTGTGATCTTCAAAAAGGTGCATTATTCATGACACCTCTCAAGATCCCTCCTAGAAAATTAAAATCACGACCAACAAACTTGCATATTTCTAATTGCTATTTGCAGAGTTAATCACATGCAGGAATCTACAGCAACCATGAGATTTTGATGTTTTCATTTTGGCACGGCTTTGATCAAATGCTGAACTTTTTGGGTTTGTTTTTTTTTTTTGCCATTGCTCTGATAGAATAGCTGGTTTACTCAAACGAACATTAATTACTCGTGGAATTTATGCAGCACTGAATAGTCCAAAAAGGGTCCAGTTAAAGGTATTTGTGATTGATCCAAGGAGTTAGCTGTGTTGTTTTTTTTGCCATCCCAATACAAAAACCTGCCAACAGACAGTTACGACGTGATTGGAAAAATCTGTGAGTTCATACAGTAAAATCCTAGTTTGGACAAATGGTGAATGGGTAACTGGAAGAGTTGTTAGTTTGCTGTACGTACATGCTATAGTAAAAATATCTTATTTCTAAATTTAAATTTAAGACATTTTCTGCTCTGCTAATGAAATAAAACATGTGTGCTCCGTGCTGGCAAGCACTATCTAGAGTAGGTGAACCTAACAAAGGCTGTGTTATCTGAATTTCCCAAATTAAATGACTTTCAGATGCTTTTCAAGCCCTCATATTTAAAGGAACCTCTCATTTTATCCTCTGCAGAAGAGGTTTGTTGTAAAGAAGAGAAGTAAAAATGGAGAAATGAAGGAAGGAAGGAGCAGGGCCCCAGTTCTCTTTGCCACCACGGGGTTGCTGGCTTGTGCAGGAACAGTTTGGGTTCCAGTTTTGTGCTCAGGACCTGCAGATGGGGGTGATGCAAATCTGTTCTCTGGCACAAACACATATATATGAATTCACATGTATTTATACAATTATACAATTAAATGCTATCTCTTGGCCAGCTTCAAAGTCCAGTGGAAGAGTCAAACTTGCTCTTGAGCACAAGGGAAGAAAGATGAGTGATGTGTGATGAGTGATGTGTTTCTTCCCTCCTTATTTTTCACCATTGGGGCTGGAAAAGCTGATCCTGAAAGAGCAGGAGAAGATGGGTCATACTGTGTAATTTATCCAAAATGTGCTCCAGGAATGTTCCTGAGAGTCATCCCGGGCTGGTTATGAATGGACACTTTGGGGTTATGGCAGGATTTTTGCCTGATTAATTGGGTTTTTTGTGATCTTCCTGATACATGGAACAACTCTGCTCCTTATTGCAGCTCTCCATTGCTCATTTTAGCTTTTATGCTTGTTTGCGTTTTACCTCACAAGATAGATGTGCGAAAAGCAAACAAAAAGCCTACAATTCACACAGAATTCCCACATATATTTCATTATATTAATGCAAATTCCTGGTACTGCCAGACTTGTTGAGTATTGAAGATGGGTTATGTATTCAAAGCCTGGATTTCAGCATTTCTCAGAAGCTGTGATAGCATAAAAGTCCCTGGGCAGATTTGAAGTTCATGCTTGGGTCTGGTTACAATTTTTGGCATCAGAACACGTAACAGTCTTACAGCTATAAGACTTTAAAGTTAATGCCTGGCATCACTTCAAAACAGCATGCAAGATCTATCATTAGTAGTCCTCTTATCTTATCTCAATAGCAGTTTTATCCTGTAAATTATTGGAGAGTGCAGGATTTCGGCACTGTGGAAAAGAGCGAGGCATTTTTGCTGTTAAATCTTTGCACCACGAGGACTTTTAATGATCCTGAGTTGTGCACAGGTACCCTGGGCTGCTGGAAGACAAACATTAACCATATGGCAGGTCCTGCAAAGCTCCCTGAGTCCGTGGGGTTGTTAGTCTCTCCTCTCAAGGGAAAAGCAGGGGCACCAAGGGAGGTTTAGGTTGGATATTAAGAAAAATTTCTTCACTGGAAGTGTGGTCAAGAACTGGAACTGCCCAAGGGAAGTGGTAGAGTCACCATCCCTGAAGTGTTCAAAAAACAAGTGAACGTGGCATTTCGTGATACGATTGAGTGACCATTTTAGGGTTGGTCAAAGGTTGGACTCAATGATCTGGGAGGTCTTTTCCAGCCTTTGCCATTCTGTGATTCCAGGGTGCTCTGCAGAAGGTCTCTGTGCAGCTCAGCTTTTTGAAAAGCGGCTCTGGAGGCTCCTTCAGTGACATTTGCAGCACGAGCCCCTTCCCGGGTCCAGCCCCGTGCTGCTTTTCACTGATGGGTATCAATGCCCCGATTTCCTGCCATACAAAAGATAACTCAAAATATTCCCCTTTCTGCAGCCACAGCCGCCTCTGTGCTGGTGTCAATCCCCCATCCACATTGTGCACTTTGCTTGGAGTCAGCACTTGCAGTTAACAATGCCTTTATTCAAGCTGACAACATCACTAAGCTTTTAGTAAATGTGTAAGTAAATGTTAAGCGTGCATTCAAACGTCCAACAATGAGGGGGAAACTTTCAAAACAAACAAACAAAAAAAAAAAATCTTTGAAACTTTGTATTGTTTGTTTGGCGTGTATCTGTTAGAAATAACACAGACTATCAGTTCCTTGGGGCACGCTGTTCCTTTGTTAATCATGTAACAAAAAGATCAAGGCTCTGAGTGACTGCTGGAATAAAAATAAATATATAAGGAGAACAATCACGACAAAATAAATTTGTCTATGCATTTTATGAGCTTGGTTTAGGAGTGATTACTTCTGAACTAAATAAAGATTGGGTAGTTGTGGTAAAGTGACACGATCATAATATTCCTTTTATTTATTGCCATTTATACTTCATTTATAGATCCCATGCTAGATTTGACTACAGGGGAGGAGGGGAGCCCCTCATCTCGGCCAGCCTCCCACTTCAGTAATATGGAATACATTTCCACTCCAAATTCCAGACATTGTTTTCCAGAGAGAGGATTATTCTTGCTTGAAGAAAAAACCTGTTGGTACATTGCAAAACTGCTCCTAGGAAGCTCAGGTTGTGCAGATGGATGACAACAAAAACCTGGGACGTTTGCAAATACAAATGTTGCAATACTTCCATGTGCCTTCCAAACTTCGAGGGTATTTCTTACATTTTTAGGATTAATAGTCTAGAAGAAGATATAAAAATAATGTATTTTAAGGATGTGTGGCCTATAATGAGATAGGACTTTTAAGATGTGACTACTCTTGTTCAGTCAATGGTCCCACCAGTGCAAAGTAACTTCTTTGAGTGACCAAACTGCCTCTCTCATGTCGTAGCACCAAGTTCACCTGGACTCACAGCGCTCCACTTCCTTCCCCAGCTCATTGGAGGACGTCACCTGGAAGTTTTGCTGCCATCCCATGTTTCTCACGTGTGTTTTGCATCCCTTGCTGTTGTTCCAGGCCTTGGAGGAGAAGGTGGAGAATTACCGTGAGCAGCTTGACGATGCTCAGAGGAGGCTCCAGCACAACACACTGAAGAGCCAGGAGCAGGTACTGGGTGCTGTCCCCACCCCCTGAGCAAGGAGGTGCAATGGTTAAAAATAATTCCTTCCTTCAAAGCAAGAGCATATATTTTCCTGCAAAATTCTCAGCTAGCTTTCTTTTCTGTTTTGTTGGTAATGAAAGAGAATTAAACTGTCTGAACCCTTCAGGCAAATACTTATCTGCTGCTCTCTATTGCAAGTTGGTATTTCAGCTATTCTGGCTGTTAAATGATGTATTTATTTTGAACTGACTGTTTGCAACTGACTGTAGAGTTTTAATAGAGGTTTCTGAGACTATTCGAACCTGTTCTTTAATGGTTTGTATGAAGAGAAATATAATTGGACAATAACAGCTAAAAATAATCTTTAGTCCTGATCTTCTGCATTCATTGTCCAAACATGCCTGTAAACAGTTTCAGATGATTAAGAGTGCTAAATTTTTTCTGGACACTTCCAGTGAAGTCAGAGATTATTTAGTGTGCTTTGAGCAAAATAGAGTGTGGTGTTTACAGGCAGTGTTGGAATAGAAAGTCAATCATCTGCATTCAAACCAGATTAAATTGAAATATTCAGGAGAATATGCAGGTGATGAATGCCTGAATCAGAGAGGAATTTATGTATTTCTAATACAAATCAGGTTGTGAAGCATTTGAGAACTTTATTTGGTGCTGAGTAAACAGTATCTACATCATATGTCCTACATAAAGCACTTCTAACTCTTTACCTGCAGGAATAATTGGTTAGGGTGGGTATAGAAGATGAATAATCATTAACTTCAAATATTTTTTTCCTCAGCTTTGTCATCCTACTGGCACATGGGAATTCTCTGTCTCCCTTGGTGTTTAATTGATGTATTTCCTCTCTGGAGTGTCAGTGATGAGCTGTTCCCTTCTGTCTCCCCTCTGCCTCCCAAATCCAGATGTTGGGCCAGGCTCATCCTTAGCTGCAGTGCCTGCAGCACTGGAGGGGTTTGGTGCAGTGAGTGAGCTGGCCTGCAAGCATTGCATTTTGGCTTCAGAGTCTCCTGGAAAAGAAGGAGGAAAATCAGCTCTTTAAAGCATGGTAGTCCCTCCCAGGGAACAGCACTGGCTGCATGCTGTGAGGGATGTCCTCTTCCAAATTTTTTTCCTTTTTTATGTTTTTCTTTAGTCTCTGCCACTGCCATTTTGCCTTTTTTTTTTCCCTGACCCGTTTTGAGAAGGATCCAGAAGAAGAAATAAAAAGTGACTCATGAAACGCAGAGGTAGAAGGCTGCACATGCAGATTCACAGGGTGCCTTCAGGGTTTCCTCCTACGTGAGCATCTGCTCCAAACCAATCTACAGAACTCTCCTGTCCAGACTTAACTGATGAAGGACTAGTTCAGATGGTAACATCCTGTTCCCCAGTCTTACGAACAGGAATTGTATTTAAATTACACTGGGCTGTCCATCTTTGAGCTTGATGCGTTGGCGGATTTGGTGGAGCTCATATCCAAGTTCCTCAATGGTCTTGTCCCTGCCTTTCACCCATTGGGACTCTCTGAAGCAGCTGGAGACGCTGAAGCTGCTTTGGTTTAGGTGGCTTTGGTCTATTTTGCAGACAAACATTTTGGAAGTTCTTACTTGTCTCCTCTGTGGCCGGTTAATTCATTAGTTCTGCTTATCTCTCCAGAAGAAAAATGCAAAAGTGACAGCTCTGACATGTTTCCAGTTACTGGGTTTGGCCAGGCTACCTGTAAACATGTTCATCAAGTGTTAACAGTAGTTAACAACTCATCAGCCGATCGGGGACTTGAAATATTCAGGGCAGTAATTTGCTTTCTGCTTTTACCAAATACTGTGTGAAACAGAGTTGCATAAAACACGGAGATTTGTGCTGGCGCCATTACAAAAGCCACTTTTCCAAGCTTTTACATCTCTATAAATAAGGAGGAGAGAGGGTTAAAGAGCTTCTGTTTTTCATTAAAAGGAAAAATCTCGTGTTTTGATTCTATAACAACAACAAACAAATGAATGAGACATGAAAAAATATTTTGTTGTGCTTTTAATTAAAACTAAAAAGCTGTTTCTCGTTATGGCTTGTTGGGTGGTATCTCAGTGCTCCATGTTGGCCGTTTTTCCAGTGCAGTGTCCTCATAACTCTTCAGCCTTTAAGAGTGACTGACAGAGCCACAAAGTTTAACTCTTTGTCACAGTGACCCTCTGGTGATCACACAGGCTTAACCTTTTCGTTATTGTAATCATCCAGAGAGACAAACTATCCTATAAATAAAGGGGAGGAAATGCGTTGGGCTGTCAGCAAGCCCTGAGCTGTTCTGGAGGCGAGCGTGGCGCTGCAGTTGGAGAGGAGCTGTTTTTGTGGAGCTTTTCCATTCCCATACTTTGTGTTCTTGGATGAGTTCGTGTTTACTCCCGTTTTCTTTCCCTCTCCCATTTTACAGTGTGGGTCGGTGCAGTCACTTCGTGTCTGTGTTGTCTCACCAGCGGTGCCATATGGCAGCGCTCTCTGGGTGATGGGTTCCAATGACATTTCTCAAAAATAAATAATTTTATCTTTTCCATAAAGGTTGTCCTGTCTCTGTCCTTGTTTTCCAGTGTAATGCTGCGCTTCAAGAGTGGAGTCCCAAAGCTGCAGCATCTTTCTTCAGGTCACAATGTTGGATGTTTCCTTTAAAAATTAGATGTCCAGCTTCTTGAGACATAAATAGAAATTGTATTCATGGGAAGAGATAAACTGGCAGTTAATGCAAAAACTTTAATAAATAGTTTTATATGTATTGTTGAATATAGATGGTCACAAGACTATTAATGCAGTCTGGGAAGGTTTCTGGCAAATTTGGGTGTGTCCAAAGCATTTCCTTGCAAAGCAGCAGCGAAGTTTTCTTATATCTCAGTCCTACATAACTGTGGGATCAGCTTCCTGTCCAGTGATCCCATTGTGTCCCTGTGTCGTGTACTCTTGGAGTGAATGTATCCCTTGGTTGTCTCTGATGTGTGCCTGGATCTAATGGGAGACAAGATTCCCTACTAAACATTATTTCTTAAGTCCTGTGGCTTTGTGCATTTGTCAGTCATCGTTAAAAAATCTCCATTGTTCATACAGGAGACTCTACATCCTGTGAATGTGTAATTAAGAATGACACACATCACTGAGAGCTTAATGAATCCAGGAATTTAGGCATGTGCAACAAGTTTTGCTGAACTGGGGCCTGTATAAAAATTAATGGTAGTGATCTTTTTTTATTCCCCTATGCTACCTCGATTTCTTTAGCATTCATTCCATTTCAAATTCTTTTTTGAAGGGTAATCGCCCCAGCTCAGTTTACTAAAAAGCTCCAAGAATCTGTCTTTTGGGAATTACACACAAGGATTTTCTCAGGAAAAAAAAAAAATCCTGTTCTTTTCATTCCTTGTTCTAATGTTTCTAGCCATAGATTTGGGTTGAGTATGATATAAAATTTGGGATAACAGAGGAGAAAAAAGTTCCTTGTGTTTGCAAACAACTGAAGTAGCAACACTATAGATACTCAAACCATTGGGATGCCTCCAAACAGTCAAGCCACAAATAGAGTTTTAAAGGAGATTCTGAGACAGAAAATCAATTATGTTCAATTCATTAATATTGCAGAGGAAATAAAGGAGAATGGCAATGGAGGTTTTCAGCCCTTTAATTTCTTTTTCCTAAAAAAAGATTATAAAAGAAGGAGAAAGGAGTTATCTGAATGAGGATGTTACAGAAGTATTTGGCATAAAGTGGAGCAGCTTAGTTTAAGTGGATTTCACTCATGTTCAAATGAAAACAGGAGTGATAATTGTAAAAGAGCCGTGATTCAAAAGCATTCAGCCAGTTTTCATTTCTAATGTTTATTATCCTGACTTGCTTGATTTTTTTTATGACTGCTGGATATTTACCACATTCAGCCCAACTTACTGTTTCCATGCCAACTAAATATATTTGTTCTCAGCTGAATGCTGTGATGCATCCTTCTGAAATTTCAGTTGCTGTGTAGCACGGAGAAACTTCTAAGGTTTGCCACACCTTCTCCTTGGTGGGAACTGTGCTGCTGCCAGTGGATTTGTGGAGCTGGGAGCAAGGAATCAGTGAGACACAGATGAGCAATAGACTTTGATGTCCATGGTATGAGTCCCAAGTAGTTCTTAATCTGATGGTTGGAACACTTGAGTAATATTAGCTCTTTAGTTTAGGGCTTTGGGGCCATATTTTTGCTTAGAAATTATCTAGTGGAAGTTGTCCCTGCCCATGGCAGAGGGATTGAAATGAGATGATCTTTAAGGTCCCTTCCAACTCCAGCCATTCTGTGGTTTTTAAAGGTCTCAGAGAGTTTTAAATACCATCAGAAGGTAGCCTGGGGTGACTGCCTCAAATTCCCAGACTTCCTCAAAGTGTTGTCATCCTCAGAACATGTTACAGTCACCCAGAATGGGACAAATCAGGATATTTAAATAATCTGGATTAGGATATTTAAAAGCCCCGGTTGGCTTTGTGGCCAGCTGCAGGTGAGGAGGGTGGAGGGAGCCTTTGTGTCACCGAGCCAAGGGACGCTTTGGAAACTGAAATCCAACCAGTGAGCACAGGCTGGAGGTGGTGATGAAATTCTGCTGTTTGCTCCACTCGCTTCAACCCACGTCACTGAAAAGCTTCCAGAATTTCTCCCCCAGAGACCCATTTCTGCTCACACAGAGATGGGAAGCCCAGCCTGGATGTGGATGATCTTAAACCACGGCAGTGATTCACCAAGAGCAGCCCTTGGTGGGGCTCAGCAGCCTCTGGAGCCGTGGGGAAAAGAGTGAGAACCTGAAAGAAATTTCCGCTGTGACTTTCAGGAACTGCACCACCAAATAGTCACGTTAAAATAGTTGCTGCAGTTTCGGCCTGTAACCAGCAGGGATGGATGGATTTGAAGAGTGTTTTTGTGCAGTTCTGTGTGGCTGAGGGGGGACCTTGTGTCATCTCCTCCATCCACTGCTCTGCTGACACCCCCAGCTGGGGTCAGGAGGGACCTGCGTGTTTCAGTTGTTTTCCTACCATAAAAGCTTGTGAAAAATGCAGGGGACCAACAGGCAGAGGGACATAGCTCCCCACAGGCTGAAAATCTGATGGTTCCACAGCTGCACAATAGAGGATTTCTTTTCTAACTACTTGTGGTGAGAAAATTTTCAAATTTAAAGTCTTTTTAGTGAAAAGAGGATGTTGGAGAGCCACAGAGAAGCAGTGAAGAATCCAGTGGGAGTGGGAGCATTGCTGGGCAGGGACACCTTCCATAGACCTGATTGCTCCAAGCCCAATCTTGAACACTTCCAGGGATGGGGCACTGTGGACTTTGGGTACCATAAATGACCACAGACATTATTTGGAGTCCAGTTCTACCACTTTTTATCTTAGTAGGTGTCTACCTTATGCTCAAGCCCATTGATATATTCGTGAATCACTTTGCTACAACAGCACCCCTCAGTTTTTAATCAAGACTGAGATTGTCAGGGTAAATCACAATTTTGCATTTGCCACATTTTATATTTGTGGATCATTTCCTTTAATGGTGAAAGGAAAGAGAATTGCAACGAATACAGTAAATTATTCTGTATAGCAATGAGGTTTCAGATTAGCAGGAGGAGATAGAACCTGAGATTCAAGCACAGAAAAACAGCTTTGCAGGTGGGATTTGAAAGGAGCTGGAAATCAATGGAGTTAAAACTTCCCAGGAGCTCCATATGGCAGGAGCTGCGGGAGAGGAGGCTTTCACCAACTGTGCAACTGTCAAAGGGAAAAGAGTCGAGGATAGTGGTGGATGTGTGGAAGTCAGTGATCAAATGTTAGCTTTGGTAATCAGACACAACTGGAAAATACACAAATACACACCTCCTGAACAGAGCAGAATGAATTATTGGAGCTTGGCAGCCAGCTGGAGAAAGGCAGCAAACAGAAAGTACAGGACAAAAAGTTAAAAGGGAAAAGGGAATTGTTACCAAAAGAGAATAGAAGCATATGGCAGCGTGCAGGAATTAGAGAGTGTTTTAAAATGTCACTTTTCTTGCTCTTTGTCTTAAATAATAGTGAATGAGAGAGATTGTCCTTTTAAGAGGGCAGTACCTCATGTTAGAGCATCTGTGGTTAGATTACAGATTATCCATGAAGGGAACTTTGCTCTTTCAGAAGCTGTTAAAGTAGGACTACAAGGAACAATGATACTGGTGCTGAATGCAGGGAATTAAAAGAAAAAGGAAATGGGAATGTCTGGAGGAGCCAGTGGACAGAAGAACAGAGCAGCAAAACCTCATCTCCAGTTGTGCTCCCAGCAATGCCTGTTCAATTAGGGAACTGTTCCAGCCTCTTTTCCTAGGAGATGGAGCTAAAAAGGACTGGGGAAGACCAACTTACGGTGATCTTCACCTTCATGTAAATTCTAAACTACTATTTTGTTCTCAGCTTAATCAGCACCAAAAGCCATCCATGGGAATTCCATCCAGGCAGTGCAGCCATGTTTCTCCTGCACTGCCCATCCTTGCCCAGCCCTGAGGCTCTGCAAGCCTGGCA
Source organism: Cyanoderma ruficeps (assembly GCA_008694505.1). NCBI lineage: Eukaryota > Metazoa > Chordata > Aves > Passeriformes > Timaliidae > Cyanoderma > Cyanoderma ruficeps. Next base: position 3,639,769 of record VZDJ01000223.1, read on the forward strand.
GCTGCTTTTCCAGTTGAGACCCTGGTTGGATTTTTGTTCTTGGAAATGGTGGTCGTAAAAGTAACTTCTGATGATTATCTACAGAGCTTTGCTTGTTCACACGGTGGGTGTGAAAATCCAGATCCTGATCCTGCTGGTGCTGAGCTCTGTCAGCCCTTGCTGGCCTTGGGGAGCACCGGGCACCTCCTGAATCAGGCACTGAAACCTCTCCCTCTGAGGGATTGTATGGAAGGTGACACGTGCTGGAATGTAAAACTGAAGCACATAAATGTGTTCCAGCAGCGGTGTCAGAGATGCTCAGAGCTTCATTTCAGACTCAATTATCCTGATAGCGCATTAGGAATGGCCAGAGGCAGAAATTAACCCCATATGTTGGACCTGATGATCCTCGTGAGTCCCTTCCAGCCCAGAATATTCTGTGATTCCGTGTTCTCAGCTTTGGCCCAGCAGCACTGGAGAGCAGCTGGGCTGGTTTGGGTCTGGCTCCTCTGGATCAGGGGGTGTCAGTGGGGCGTCCCCCCATGTCCCCGTCACCCCGTGGAGGGGACAGCCCTCCTGCTGCAATCCCAACCTCCTGGGCCAGCAAAGGCACAGCAATGACAGGAGCTGAGGAGAAGAGTGCTGGGGGAACAAAGATGGCATCTGCCATGAGTCATCTGGAAGGAGAAGAAAATAAATCCGGGATCCTCCAAATCCCAGCTGGAACAATAGCAGAGCCCTGGAGAGGGGGAGGCTGAGAGAACAGCGTGAATTTTCTAGCCACAACATTCCTGGTTGTTCCATGGTGTTGACAGTGAAAGCTTTTATTCCTCTCCAAGTTGTGTAGTCCCAGGAATGCTGTTCTTGCCATATGCAGCCCACTGGTGGGTGTTTTTTTTTTTTTTCAAAAAGCTTCTTTTGCAGCTCTGAATTATATGGACTCGGATTGCTTAACTACAACCAGAGGATTTTTCCAGGTGGGAGATCTTGTTCAAGAAAAGAGAGATGGAAACACAAGCCACTGAAGTAATGAGGCCATTTGGATGCAGGTTGGGAAAAGAAAAAGAATGGCCTGGAGCAGCAAACTCAGTGCCCAGCGAGGAGCATGGCAGGGCTGGAGTCCCCGTGGGTCAGTAAAACAACACGGCAGAAATGTCTTAGATGCTGGGATGGGTTACTGGCTACAGACAGACACACAAAGGGGACGGCTGTGCCACCAATTTTTCTTTTATTGGAACTGTCAGGACAGGGGAGGTGCTCCAGCAGGATTTTCTCAGTGGAGAACAACGTGGTGCTCACTTGAGAAAACAACTTGCTCAGCTGATCTCGCCCGGTCGCTGTTTTCAGCTGAGCCAAATCCGTGGGATTTATGGCGTTCATTACTTTCCTTAAGAACTCGAGAACATTTGTATCGAGTTGCACACTGTTCCTCTGGATCTGGGAGAGCCATATTTCAGTGGCCCTTGCACAGTGAGAGTCAAAATTCCCTCGGCCTGAAACCAGAGAGCGTGTGGCCGCGAAACTGGCGGATATTCGTCTTCTCTGAAAAGACAAATGTGCAGACCTTGATCTTCGCTGAAACAATTGATACATCATTGGATTCTTCATTAGGAAAAATCATTCCAGAAGAATTCAAGCTCCAGTTAAATGTTCCCTTACAACAGAGGCCTGGAGGGATCTGAAATTTAAGGAAATTGCCAATTTTGGTTGGTTTGTTCCTGGGTTGGGGACATTGCTCAGGGTGCCCCAGGCCAGCTGAGGGAGGGAGGAAGGGGCACATCTGGACCCACAGAGTTTTTGTAGGAGTGGAGCTGTGCTCACTGAGACTTCAGAAGTGCTGAGAGGCAAAGGAGAAGTCCCTGCAATTAGAGAGGACACAAACCCGCTCCTAATCCAGCCCCCAAACATCCCTCTGAGCTTTGTAGAGAAGATGAGTCCTGCAGAACTGAGCTGTGCCAGCAGAAGACTCCTGGGAGGGGTAAAATTGAAGCTGATTTTGCAGTAGAGCCCAGGGAAGGGGTTGCCACCATCCCTGGAGGGATCACAAAGGTGTGTGGATGTGGTGCTGAGGGACCCTGGCAGGGCTGGTTCATGGTTGGACTTGATCTTAAAGGCTTTTTCCAACCTAAACAATTCCGTGATTCTGCTGCTAAGCACTGGGTTGGTTGGTTTGGGAAGCTCAGGTTTGGATATTTCTCTTCTGGGCATCAAACCCAACTTTTCCCTCTTTGAGAATGGTCAACGCTCGACACAATTTCAGTGTAGTCTGTGAAATTCCAAATCTGCTGCTTTTTGCATCACTTTACAGAATTGTGTCACTATTTATCTCTTCTTTTTTTTACTGATTTACCACATGACCAAGCACACGTGAGCTACGTGTGGCAACTTCAGCTTTCTGCTGACACCAAAGATGATTGATGGTCTAACTCCAAACCTCATATATTAGCCACCAACCTGAATAAACAAAGACCAGTGTGGCAGCTTAATATTAAAAGCTATAAAACCTTCCTGGGGGTTCATGGATTAAATCAGCTCACCAAAATGAATTTTCAAAAAAAGAAAAAAAAAAAAAAAAGCTTTCTCAGGACCAAAGAAAAACGAACACAAGTAAATGAAATAGAGCCATCCTCATCCAGCTGACTAAAGCCCTCCTGAGGGATGAAGAATTGCAATTTTAAACATCCCTCAAGTGTGCAAGAGGAGACACAGTATTTGTGGATCCTAGGGAGGCAGCTTGAGGCTATAAAAGAACAAAAAAGCCTTTAAGGCACAAAAAACCCCCCTATCCCTGCAGACATAGCTTTCGTTGGTGAAAAATAAGTGTTAAAAAATAAAAACCTTCTGCTATTAAAATGAGTACCCATTAGGCCACTGGATGTTATTTTTCAGTTTTGAGAAGTGATTTAGATTTTTGCCGTGCACTGTTTTAATCTCTTGGGGCAATAAACCTTGATAGTGACTTCAGCCAAAAGCACCAGCAGGTTGTTTACCATAACACGGCAGGAAACAGCTGGGCACTTATTTTCATCTTATTGTGATGCAATTAGCAGTGAGCAGAGGTAAAAGCAGCAGTTTTGTCAGCTCAAACAAATTGGAATTGTATCCAAAAGAACAGGTTTCACTGCAAAAAAAAAAATGCATGTCTTGTGTCTGAAACAGAGTAAGGGATCAGCCCCCAAGCCAAGCTGCAGCTACCAGAGTTTGTTTCTCATTTTCTCTGTCCCTTCTCAGCTGACCCTGTAAGATATCTCCATACTTCAAAGCACAATGCAATATTTCTTCCTGGCTTTCTGAGAAACACGGTTGTCAAAAGGGAATGATCCTCTGCTGCTCTGCAAAGTTAATAACAAATGTTCCCAGCATTGTGAAAACATTTATTTAGAGGACAAGTGCAGATTAAACTGTTAAAACCGGTGGCCTGGTTGCAAGAAAGCTCTTGCACAATTAGAAAATTATTATTTCCCTCACAGAGGTGTATTAAAACTTCTGTTGCATCTGCATATTGGCCAGGTGATCATCCAGGTCCTCTTACCCATTAAATAGATTGTTATTAATCAAAATTTAGGAAATAAAAGCCTTTTGCTGCTCTGGCTGCCTGTTTCTGGTCTCGTCTCACCAAGAATAAATGGAACATGTTGAATCAACTGAAATATATGTTTCTGCTCTATCAAGGTCCCCACCCAAATGAGCTGTTGGCTCAGAAAATATTTATCCTGGCAGACCACTTATGCATGACTTTGGAAGCCTTGATAGAAATAGTAGCATGAATTTATTGGTGTAGCTCTCAAAAACATATATTTTGATCGCTGGCTTATCCACAAGCGGAGTTCAAACGAGGTTTCCTGTCTCACCTCTCTTTTTTTTTTTTTTTCCCTTCAGATTTGCATAATGGCATCACTTCCTCGTAGTTCCCAAGGAAAGCCTCTAATTGCCCATTTGCATAGAGATTTGGCGGGTTCCTCCTGCCTGTCGGGGTGACTCAGAGGGAGAATTTTCCTAACGTTTCATCAGATTGTTTTATTCCTTTTGTATTGATAATTGCCCGCTGCATAATGCAGATTCTGGCTCGAGCTGCTTTTCCCATGGGATGGTGCCGGGATGAACTCGGCCTCGGGTCCTCACGTGTGGAAGCTCTGGGAGCTCTGGGAGCTGGGATTTGGAGCTCGTGGCTTCTTCAGGTGTGAGGCTGAGGGTTGGATTTGTGGTCGCAGTGGTGGATTTCAGCCATTTGGGAATGAAAAGCCAGCGCCAAATGGTGATGGGGAAAACAGAAAAAAAAACTATTCCATTTTAAAGTTTTGAGATATTTTATGAGTTAATTTGATATCGAAGCTCTTTGATCCTTTATTTACCTGTTCAGCTGCTGATCCAGAAAAACACCAAAGTCTTTGTTTAATTTGAATTAAGCAGTTCATCCTTTTGGGGGTTAAGTACAGATGTGATGCCCTGATTCAGCCAAGTAGGAACGTGATGGGCTGACCTGAACCACACTCCCCAAATTATCCCAGCTCAAAACTCATCAAATCCAACCACTCTGGAGAGATAAGAAGCACAACCCTTCCATCTGATCTCTCTCCATGTAACTCCTGTTTACTCAGCATCTGTTAAATAAAGTTGCAGATGAAAATTTCCCTCTATTCAAACCTCCTCGGTTTGGGGTCTAAGATGCTCAGATCTACTCATTGAAAGTTCTGTAGTCTCCATGAAGCTGAGGAAGACACAAAGTGCAATGAAAAATTGTTGCAGGATGTAGAATTACAATAAAAAGTCCACAAAAGCACCTAGAAGTTGAGAAATTTTGTAAAATGTATCTTGGAAAGCAGTAACTCACCTTGTCCAAGGGAGCAAGGGACAAACATTCCCTCAATGAGCTGGTTCAGATCCCACCAAAAACAAACAGAAACTTCTGACTGTCCATTTGCAAGGTGTGTCTGTGCAAATGCTCAAATGCTCAGTTCAGATGGATTTAAGCACGATTGTTGCTTCTTCAGACCATGTTCTTTTCTCTTTTTTTTTTCCCTCTCCATATATTTTTATTGTTATGTTTTCTTTTGCCTTGCTTTGTCTCTTTTACCTCTTTTGTTCTTTACAGGTCTTTGCTGATCTTTCTCCTCTCTCCTCCCCTCTCCCTTTTGATAGCACAATTAATTCTGTGTTTAGTTGACCTCCAATTTGGGCAAAAGAAGCAAAAAAATTTACAGCATCTAAGAGCAGCCATCTCTAAGATAAATTTCTCTTTGTTCTGTTGCAGTTGGTTACTATACAAAAAAATTATGAAAAAATACTCAGCGGGCTGGTGCCAGCATCTTCCAAAAAGGATCTTGAAGACACCATTGCATCTTTAAAATCTCAGGTAAATTCTTATTCTTCAGCATTTTGGGTTGGATAAAAGCCATCTCTTCTTGACAGGAGGTTACGACCATCTGAAATTTGGCCAAAAATACTGAGTAAGTGTCAAAACCAAATTATGGCAGCACTCACATGCTTCTCACTGAGTGTCATATTTCACAAAACTTTTCTCCTCCAGTTTGAGAGCTGCCATATTATATTTTTTGATCCCAGACTTTTCCTCCAGGAAAAGCTGTGCTTTATTCAGTATTAGGGGTTTTTCCTCAGCTTTTCAGATACAGCTTCACAGTTATCTTTCATCTTCCTTACACTGTTTCTCCTGAAGGAATCATTTAAAGGCTGCCTATAAAGGGCAAAGAAGAGGATTAGAAATAATTTTATTTTCTTTCCAACCTATGTAATAAAGCAAATTGGATACTTTTTTGAGATATTTGTCTAAATGATCATTGTGGTACTTTTACATTTTCCTATATAAAGAGGTTCTGTAATATTTTGTCTTGATTATTGCTGGAATATTGTTCTTCTAGATTAATGTAGAATCAGTATGATTTCTATGAACTATTAGATTTCCTAATAGGAATATCCAAATGTCATTGGAAATAGGGAACTGCTGATTGATTGGGTGAGTTTCTCACACATGGTTCCCACAGAAGTTATTTGGGGCTTTTCTATTTAGTGTGTTGGGAGCTGGAAGAAAACAAAATGTCATCATTGCCTGAACTCCAAAGAGGAAGGATAAATTGCCATAAAGAAGGGTGATCATAGCTGTGGAATAATGGGAATCCAAGGAAAATGCCACCAGTGTTTGAAGGACTGGGATCTGGGATCTGTCCTGGCTGAAGGGAACAACTGGGACAAGGACTGTGCCAAGCTGGTGGCTCAGAGCTGCCCTGAGCTCTGAGAAGAGCAGAAACCTGAGACATGGAGTACAAGTTTAGGCCCATTATCATCATGTCCTTATGCCAATTTTTAGGACCATTTTTCAAGAAATTCTTGATCTACATCATCTCATTTCTCTTTCTTACACAACCTTCTCTATGGAGATGATTGGTAATTTCACGTGTTTGGGTTTTTTTCCCTTTTTTTTCCTCTTTGCAATGCATAAGAGTTATTCTATAACATATTTTGCTCTGCATGAGACACTTCCCCTGGCAGAGGCCACCTTCAATGGAAGTAGGAAATTTTCACAGTGGAAAAACTCAACATTTCTATGTGCAATGAGTGACACAACCTCAATACTCTGGTTGTAAACATTCTGCTTCCCCCTCAAGGGATCCCTAATGGAAGTGATGCTCTTTTTCATTTAAATAGTTGTGGGAAATGAAGAGTTAGGGGTCTACTGGGGAGATCTATTTCCAGTTGATAGTAAAAAGCTATTTTTAAAGACTCCTAAAAAGACTCTCAGCAACGCCTGGTAGGAAGCATCACTCTGAGCTAATACAAGAATACCACACCTTTTAATGAGTTGAAAAAAATAAAAAAAAGCAGAATCTGATATCCACCTGCAGAGCTTCTGTAAGCAGCAGCGGCAGCAGCATTTCAAAAGGAGTACAAGTAACTCCACACATGAAAACCTGGGTGCTCTCCCAGAAATCCGTCGCTGCTGGCTGCGTTTCCACACGCGCTGGCGTCGGAGACCGCTCGGGGAGCTGGGCTCTCTCTGAAGCACAGGTGTCCTGCTCTTTGAAAAATTGTTGAAATTCCTGTTCAAAAAACATCAGACGAGAAGGGCACTGGAATCCCTGCACCTGTCAGGATTATTTATTGTTGGAGGAGGATGAAGAGGATAGGCTGGGTAAAAGCGCCGCGCGGGGATAAAAATAAACAGCAGGAAAAGAAAATACTTGAGGCTTGGGTGAAGTTTTCTAAACGTGTTGCTAAATTGAAAGGATTTGCTGCCTGATTGTCTGCTCCTGGTGAGATGGCCAACAGGAGATGCAGCGTGTTAATGAGCATTAATTCTCTCATACACTTGAGGAACAGGTGAGTACCTTCATCACAAGAGCAAAAAGTGCAGGGGTCAGAGCACGGGAATCCCATGGGAGCTGCCAGGAGAACGGGAGCTCCCAAGCCCTTGCACAACCCAGATGGTGCCACCAGCTGGGTGTAACAACAGGTTTGACTGTTCCTGAAGGAGTAGAGAGTGCACAGCCAGAGAAGAGCCAGGAAAGCCAAGAGAACAGTCTTCTATTAAATATTAATTCTTCTACACAGCTGCAGTGTCACTGCATTTTATTTAGGCAGGAGAGACCAGAAAAATTCCTTTTGTGAAATTAACTCAAATATATTAATTGGAATTTTGTACCCTGTTTTCATGTGGGATGTGTTTTGCAGGTAAGTTTCCTGCAGAAAAGACTCCTCCGGGAAGACCCGAACGCTTGCCACGCCAAAAAAGTACGGGATTCTCTTTGATCAACTTGTGCCATTTCCCACCTGTGGGTCCCAGTTCTTGAAGTTTTATGGCTTCATTCAAACCCTCCGACACGGGTGCAGTTTTAAAAGCTCTCTTTTTCTCAGTAAACAAGCCTCTGAGAAGTTTTCCCCAGTGCTTAGTCAGTACTGCTAGAGCAAGATTAGAGAAGCTGCAGGTGCTTTGCAAGTCTGGGCTTTGCCTGCACGTCGAGGACGAGGCGGCGGCTCCTGCACAGCTGTGGCTCTGCGGTGATGCCACCTCCTTTAAAGATAGAAAACAATGATGCAAGGCAGAATATTACAGATCACATCTTCAAAGGGCCGGATCTCCACGAGCCTGAGATTTTTTTTTTTTCCCTTTGAGACATTTACACCCTCCAATATAAATTATGGCAAGTGCCGCAGCCATAAAAAGCCTGGCTGTGCCTTTAGAGTAAGTGATTCACGTGGAGAGGTGAGTACAAGGAAACTTCCTAGGAAAGCCACTCCATCTTTGCTGTGTATTTATAGACATTGATGGCGTTTCATATCTCACACGAGGGTTTCTGCAGCTAAGAATGCGTGCTCGTAAAAATAGTGTCAGCACTTGTGAGGTATTGAAACAACTGTGAGAAAGTTAGCGGCGTGAGAGTTGTGTGAAAATGTTAATCCTAAATTCTTTGTTAACAGGAATTAGTTAAAACTAACTGGAAACTGAAAATGTCGTAGGTCCTTGGTAATAAGTTCAGCATAGGTAACTTTGTTAGATAAATAGAAAACTCCAGACCCGCTGCCCACTGGACCCAGCCCTGCTTTCAGCCTGTTGTGTTTTTTATAATAAAAATTACGAGGTATAACTGACAAAAATCTCTTCCTTTTCAGGGAACTGATGGATCGGCGGGATCTCTGTGATTGCCAAATGGACTGCTTTGAATAGGTTTGAAGATTAACTCTTGTAAATTATAATGCAAAGATGAGTGGTTCTTTTGTTAGCACAAAAAAATGAACTTCATGAAAACATATTCATAGCTCATGCAGCATGGATTTTGTTGTATCTTCCTTCCATTATGTTTTTATCATTATTTTATTACAGATTTATGCTTTTGATACACGGTTTGGCGCCACGCTGAGCTTTCCTACTGAGCAAGTAGACTTTGCTCTACTAGTACTCCTTCCCAATACCATTTTTTTCACTTTTAATCATGAAGAAAACCTCATTTTCCGTTATTATTATTATTATTATTAGTATCGTTGTCCAAGATATTTTAACATATTTTGACATTGTTCTGCGTCCATGTGTTTACATACTATTAAAATATTATTATTTTCTTATCTTTTTTGTTTTGACATTATTGTCCTGCTTGAGCATCTCACTCACCTCAGCAGCCAGGGGAGTTTTGTGTGGCTTTGTAAAGCGGGAATGCGTGCTGTGTTTTCGAGGGATTATTTGGCACATAAGGATGAGAACACCATGGTGGCACTGCAGGCAGCTCTGGCTGTCAGTGGAGTTGGATACTCTGGGCACAGGGAATTCCTTCCTCATGGCTGATAACACAGCCATGGGTGTTGTTGGAAAAGCCATGAGTGATACGGCCTTGGCGCCACGTGGGCGTGTGCCGGCTCTCCGCCACAGTCCTGGAAAATCTGAGCAGATTCCAAAGGGTTTTCTGGGGTGAGGTTTGAGGGGCAATGGGAAGCTGAAGGAGCTGGTCAGCCCTCAGAGCTGGCCCTGCTTCCCAGCCACGGGCAGTGCTGGTGTCTCCACGGCCATCCATTGGGACATTTGGAATGTGTGCACTTGGATCTGCTGAGCACGGGAATGGCTTTGGTTTTCCTGGGCACCATCCTGCCGGTGGTGTTGGGATCAAGGCACAGTGCTTGAGAAGGGACCAGAAATCCCTGCTCCAAGTCCAGCTGTGGCCCTGACAGCACCAGTGAGACCCTGCTGGTGGGGATGGCCACCTCTCCTGCCTCACCACGGTGTCACCAGCACTCCCGTGCCGCATCTTGGGCGGAATTTGGCGTCTCCCGCTCCCTGGAGTGCCGTGGTGGAGGCAGCTGTGCCGCCAAGTCCCAGCTCACCAGCTGGGCTCTTATCTGCTCCTGGCACTGAGATCAAGGAGGAGAGGCTTTGGCAGGCTGGCTCCATCCACCCCTCCTCCTGGCAGCGCCGGCGCTCCCCGTGCCAAACGCTGGCTCCGACTCTGGCTGCTTTGGTTGTCAGCCCAGTCAGGGCCTGGGCAGGTTTTCCACCTTCCTTGAATCAACAAGTGATTCTTCTAATTACAGATAAGGCTCCTGTGATAAAGGAGGTGGTGCTGTGGCAGGTGCCACAAAGCCTCGCCTGGGGGAACGGCAGATGTAGGAGCGGGAATTGTTGGGATGCATTGAGCTGATTGTGGGCAGTAAAATGTTTTTACCCTGAAAGGTGCCGGGCAGTGCTGGCTGGGCTCTGCAGGAGGAACAGGCTGTGGGTGCTGGGATGGACCCACTGGACAAGGCCCCATGTCCAAATGGCAGAGATGGGGACAGTGACAACTCCTCTCATGCCCGAGGGAAATGAAGCATCTTTGATTCTGCTTCTCCCCCTGTGTTTTTCCATTAAATCTGAGTGGGTTGAGTGCCTCTGACTGCAGGACAGGGTGTGCATCCATAAAGAAACACATGGACACTCTTCTCGCTACTTGAATTCCCGAATTTCCTTCTTTTTGGCAGAATTGGGTTGCTGATGTCACTGATGGACATGAAGCAGTTTCAGAAAAGTAGATGTTGGTCAATCAGGGGGTTTCAGAACTCTTGAGAAACTCTCTCCAGCATCAACTACAGCTTGAGGACCACTTGGAAGCTGCTTATGAACCTTGTAAGAAATTAAATGTGAGTTTGGGTGGAATTCTCTTGTAGTTGTTAGCGTTGCTCTGGTCATTTTTCTACCAAGTAAGAATTAGTGTCCAAACTGAAGGATTAGAAAGATTTCCATAGTTATTTCTTGCTCTCTGCCTCTCTTTCCCCCACTTGGTAAGGAATTGCCTGCTGCCAGGAGTTGGCCTCATTGTCCCTAAAGAAGCTCTGGCCAAACCAGCCTTAGTGTGGTTTCAACCTTGTTTCTGTTTTATATTTATTTAATTCACCAATTTTGCTCCACGAGAGAAGATTGCTTCACCCTCTATTAACCTCCCCCAAAAGTCACTGTAACATTTTTCACCAGGACCAAGGGAGGTGACCCTTATCAAGGTGACACTTTATTTCAGTGCCACTCACAGTTCTTGTGTTACGTGGAATAAAAATGCTCCTTTTTGGCCCAGCTGGAAGAAAAGGGACACCAGGTCCCTCCTTCTTCTTGCATCTGCAACAGAGCTGTAATTGTGCTGGGGACAGCAGGTACTCCTGGTGCTTGCCCAAATCCCTCCTGACTGTGGTGGTTTCAAACTGAGAAATTATTTTGCTGCACCGAAAAAAAAAAATACTTTATAGTGATTAGAAGAAAATATTTATGGAATTTTCTGGAAAACACGCTGAGCTTTGACCCTGATGCTGAAGGGTCTTGATAGAGAATCTCTATAGGATCTGATTTTTTTTTTTTTTTAAATTCTCCTTATGTTCTGCAAGTCCTCCCAAAATCACAGAATGGACTGGAGGCACCACACTGCTAAATTATACTTGGTCCTATTTGGAGGGTACAAAGGCAAAGTGAGACGTCAGATATTGTATGAAGAAGTTTCAGAACACAAGGTCATTTTAATTCAGCCTTTTTTATTCCAAGGAGCTATCTTTTCCAAGCTTTGATATTTTCTTCAGAAAGGTCATTTCCTTTAAGCCTTTGTCATTAAAGACTTGTTCTTTAAAGTGCACTATCAAAGCCTGCAGAAATTGCAAGTTACTGAAACTAAAATGCATGATCAATTTTAAGTCTGCCTACTAAAGCCCTCTTAAAATTAGATGTGCTCTGGTACTGGTGGCTTCTTTGATAAAGCCAGGGGAAGATATGCAGTTGGTCAATTCAAACCACAAAAAAAAAAAAAAAAGAAAAAAAGAAGATGATAATTAAATAAAACTTTTCCTTCCTAAATTTGAAAAAAAAAAAAAAATTGTGAGAAAAGCATTGAAAGAACTGAATGAGGGTCTGATCCTGCAAAAATGTGTCTTGTGTGAGAGAAAGAGGGAGTGTGCTGCGTGTGGGAGCAGTTTGTAGCACTTCTACTCAGTGATTGAGCAGCACTGTGGTGTTATCTGGCATTTGTCATAATGCAAATAAGGCAAACCCCTGGATAAAATATCATTTATTTACCGTTGGCTGCCACAACTGGTCTCTCCTTCACTGCCAGAGAACCAGGGAACAAAAAGAGTGGAGACTGTCATGCTTGGTGGTCCTTCAGTGCTGTGTTGGCAGAAGATGCTGCGTTTGACCCACGAGGTTGTTTTCAGGAGCACGGTCAGAGTAAGGGACAGGGTTGTGAGCAAGGGAGTGAGAAATGCCCAGCATGAACTGAAATGATATTTTTTAATTTGAGCAACTCCCAGGGGCATTCTCATGGGTATGAGCAAATCTCTCTGGATCTTTATTTTTCTTTTTTTCATATAACAGCCGTTTCCAAGGAAATGTACATGTACCCATAGGAGTGCAAAGCTGTGAAGCAGCTGCATGGATGCTTAGAAACTTCTGTTTAGTGATCTGAAGACTAAAAGGGACTCAGAAGTGGCCTAGGAACACTGTTCTTAAAAATTCCCAGAATTAATTTTCTGCTTCAAATCCAATGGGTTTGGCTGAAAAAGATCACCTCTATTAGAAAAAGAACCACTCCCCAAAAATTACTGAAATCCTCTTTTACATTGTTCCTGACTGTGATCAGAAATTCCTCCCCTGAATTGGGTGTTATTAATTACCTTCTTTTTTTTTTAATTTGTGATTATTACTCCTTGATGTCACTTTTTGCTGTTTCCACTCCCTCTTGGCGCACCTCACCTGCAATACTTTTCCATCATTACCAAAGCAGAGTTATATATTATACATAGGTCGGCGTAGCTAAAAATATTTCCAGAGGTTGGAGTTATCAGTCAAGATTTATTTTTTTTTAAACAGAAGTTTCTCCCTAAGCTGATTCTTCTCCTAATTGTTCCCAGGCTGGTGGAAACCAGGTTTTTTGCAGGGACAAACTCAGAGCTTCCCCTACTTGGGCACAAAAGGTTGGGCTTGGGACCAGCGGAGGAAACACCTCCGTGGGTGCCTGTGGTTCGAGCCTTGCTGGAATCACCCTCGGAGCAGTGCTGGGAGTCCCCGGAGGCTCCTGCAGATGTTGTAGCCCGAGGTCACAGCCTTTGCCCTTACGTGCCACCGGTTTGGGAGCCAGGAGCCTTCCCGGGCGTGTTGTGTGCCGGGCAGGAGGGGGGAAAGCCTTTCCTCCCCCCAGCGCGCATTTGAAGCCGTGTTTTCAAAACAGCGCTTGGGTTTTGATGCTTTGCCTTGATTTGAATGCCCCAAGGGCTCTTTGATTGAGCGTCTTCACAACCTAATGTTCTCCGAGAAACCCAAACACTCTGGGTAATTAACGATGTGCAATTATGGGTGGGTTTATTTGTATCCCGACCTGTCATCTGGGCTGCGCTGGAGATCGGGGTGGGGGTGGGTCTGGATCCTCCTGCGGGGATGGGACTTTGCGGCGGGGGAGCTTCGGGGANCGGAGCGGGGGGAGAAGGTGTGAACCCAAATCAAATTCACACTTTGCATCTGCAGTCACCTCTGGGTTTAACCTTTTCCTGCCCGTCGAGAGGTGAAGACGTGGTTGATCCCTCTTTAAGCGCTCGGTATTTTGCAGAGCAGTGTCAGGGCAAAGCAGCTCCAGGGAAAGCAGTGACAAGGCAGGACATCACAGGGGGGACAGAGGAGTGATGGATTTGCAGCAGTGCAGCCTCCTGCACGCTCCTGAGCAGGGGTGAAAGCCGTGCTGGCAGCCCGTGCTCGGCGCGGCCTCGGCCCGCGGAGCTGTGCCGTGTTTAACGCGGTTACGTGAGCACGGCGCCGCTGCCAAACCGTGTTTGCCTCCGTGTGTGGCTTGACAGAACATCGTGTTTAACCTCAGAGTAGATGGGATAAAACAAGGTTCTCTGTCAGGACTACAAATTCGTGTTTCTGTCTGCTCCTGAGCTCTGTCTTCCACTCCCAGCTGTGGCTGCTTCCTATCGTGTGGATAGGTGGGATGTTTTTGAGGGGACAGAGCAGCCTAAAACCTTGATCTTTTTAATCTTAATTAGGTGTCTTTCCAATTTATGCACCTAAACCACTTAACCCCAAAAAAAAATGCCTTCAGTCCCTGAAGAAAAGCCCTTGCAGTGATTTGCTGACTGGCTTGGCCCACATCTGCTCGTACCCAGATGTTGCCCCAGCTAAAAGCAGCCTCCATTTAGTCCCAAGTGTTACATACGTGTTCAAAGCATCTTGTCGAGCCCTGCATGGGAGTTAATGTGTAGCAGGGCTCTCAGCTCAGCATCTCTGAAAGCTGTCCAAGGCAAACCCATCCCCAGCACGTGGCATTCCCATCTGGAGCAGGAGAACAGGGACCCAGCTCCACCCTGCACGGTCCATGTATGGAAAAGCTCGAGTGCTGATGGTGTCTAGCGCAGCTCCCCAATATAATGGTGTAATAATTAACAACAGCATCTGAGCCTCACAGCTCCTCACAGCCTGTTCCCCCCAGGGCTGATGCTGGGTCCAAGAGCCCCATCTTGATTGTTGATCTCCTTGGGGTGGATTTGAGGCATGGGAGATTTGTTGCTCGTGCTTTGGCACATCTGTTTGAGAAATCAGATTGGCATTTCCACCGGGTGCCAAGAGCTGGGAGCTGTGGAGGGGGCTGCTGCAGACCCCCCTGCATGGACCGAGGCTTGAGGGATGATTTGTCGGCATCCCTTTGTTGTTGGCTCAAAATCTTGCCCCACTCAGTGGTGTGGGAGAGAGCCCATGATGGATAACGGGATCTCCCTGCTCCCAATCTGATGGATGGGAGCTGTTCATAAGTGGAGCCTTCTCCTGGGAGTGGTGTGATTCCAGAGCTCTTCCAGGACAGCTCAGAGCACCCCCTGAGTGTCCTAACGAGCCCCCTAATGAGCTTTGTTCGGGGGCTGCAAGCACAGCTGCCGTGGGGACAGCTGGGAGACGCACGGAGCTCTTGGGCCCTCCATATGGATGCTCTTGACCTCTGAGGCCTCTGAAACTCCATGTGGCTGCTGAGGACACTGGAAAGGGTCAACCCCCTCTCCACACCCCCAACAAAAGGAGGGCTTGGCAGATACAGCCAGGACCAAGCAGTGAAAAGGTCCTAGAGGGAGGTGGGGGAAGCGCCGGTTTTCCGGGGACGCGGATTTGCAGCACAGCAGAATTCCCTTGTAAACACGGGTTGGAAAAGCGGCTCCCACATGCACAAACCTCACTGGGTGCCCGGTAACTGGGGCCAGACGGGTCTAATGGGGCTGGGATCCAGCCACTGCCATCGAGAGGCTGCTGCAGCTCAGCCGGGGTGACTTTGAACCCCCTCCCCGTCCCCACAGCTTTGTTATCGGGGCTATTGTGGGGCCGCCGGAGCCAATCCCCGCCAGCCCCGATTCAAAGTCCAGGTGCCAACCAACTTGAACTCTCCAGCATCCCCGCCGTGAAGCAATTATTCCCTCAGACACATTCATTGTTCTCATTACACCATAAATTGTGAATGAATTAAACATGCACTTACCACTATGCACCACAGCTGTCAAGGAAAATAACACACCAATATCGCACGGGGCTGGATCCCGCTCCTCTCCCAGGAAGGTTTGCTGCTCACAGGGAAGGAGGCAGCAGCCAAGCTCACTGGGGCTGGTATTTTCTTTATGGAGAGGCCAAATCTCTGTTCCCACTTAGAGCAGCTCCAGGCAGGACTGTCTCCCTTGGATTTGATGTTTTAATTACGGTTTTTCTCCCCTTTTGGCCACATCAATATCGTTGCTGCGCAGAGGGAAGGCTGGTCCTCAGCTTCCAGACATCCCATGTCTTCCTTGGGGCACAAAATCCTGCCATGGGTGTGAGAGGAGAAATCCAGCCTTGCTTTGGGCTGGTGGGATAAAGCCACTGGAGCCCCAGTGCCAGCAGCAGGACATGCCTGGCCCAGAGCCCCCAGCCTGGGCCCAGGAGTGCTGGGCTCACTCCCACGGGCATCCCAGTCCATACTGGGAATTTCACCGTACGTGACTGAGAGCTGGCAAGGGAAGCTGTAAAGGAAAGGTGGTTTAGGGGGAAGCTGTAAAAAGGTAATTCAGCTGCCTGACTTGACTTTAGGGTGCTGGATGCACACACACACACACAGAGACACTTTCCCAAGAAGCACCCTGGGCATTTATTTATTTTCTAATCTCTGCTCCACGTCCGCGGAGTTTATAGAGCTGGAGCAATCTCCTGGCGTGTCCAGATAAATTCCCTGATTGTTCCTGCTCCAAAGGGAGGACCTGGAGCTGGCCGTTACCTTGGGGTACAATGTTGGGATACACCAGACAGGATTACAGAGGGGGCTTTTCTTCTGAGTGCGGGAGCTGGAAGTTTGTCTGCATTTCTCTCCTTGCACTGCATCTCCAAGGAGGTTTTCACTTTCTGAGAAGGATGTTACCCACTGAGCTATTCATAGCAGCTAAATGAGAAAAGGGGTTAATAAAATACACGCTAGAAAAAAGAAAATAAGATTAGAAGGACTGATGTTTTGGCTGTGAGGCCTTCAGTGGGCTGAAGGAGAGACGGGGTGGGGGAAAAAAAAGGAACAAGATTATTATTTCTTTTCTCTGGCTCAAAGAACTTCATGGCCAGAATGGCACCACTAATCCAATTTTCTTTCTAACAAGTATTTTATCAACACCTCTTTCTTTTTTCTCCCCTCTATTCTCCTTCCTTCAATCTCTACACTGACATCTGATTAGCTGCATTAAAATTAAAAGTTTCAGCTCCAGGCTGGCTCTGCTCACGGAAGCATTCGTGAGGCTCTCAGGGACCCCCGGGGACTGTGCCCATCTTCCCCCTGCTCACGTGTGCCTGTGCACACACAGTCCCTGCACTTTCTGGGCACCTGGTTTTCCCTGGCTGACCACAGCAAAGTCTCTTTTCCAGGCGCTCGGCCCCGCTTGGCAGAGGATCAGATGCAGCTCCACTGAAAGCAAACAGCCGCCTTTCCGAGGGAGTAAACATTTCGCAACGTGTTACTTCAGCCTTATTTATTATGAACATATTTTCCCTTTTATCCAGGGATTTGCCAACTCTCCGGAGTCACAAAACCTCGTGGTGCTTCTCCTCCCCCCGCTGCCAGTCCGGGGGGACCCAGGGGGGCTTCACCCAGCCCTGCTCCCCTCAGCCACGGGGGGATGTGTTACAGGAGTCTGGCATCGTCCCCTGCTCTTTCCCAGGGACACCTGAGGTGGGAGATTCGGTGTGAGCAGCGGTGTTGGGTCATGGGTCAGAGTGAAGGAGAAGTTCCTGTTAGGACCCGTCTGCCACAGTGTGTCCTGGAGGGGTTTTGGGGCAAGATGTTACAGGAATGGGTAAAACATGAGGAAAGGACTTGCTCTCCTGTTGTCTGCCTTCTCTTCTAAGGGAGAAAAAGGGAAGATCTGGTGTGAGGGATGGTGCTGAAGGAGGGGTGGCTGAGGGAGAAGATCAAGAGGAGACCCTGGAGAGGACCCTTTATCTTGGGCAGAGGAGAAAATTAATTAAAGCCTTAAAAGAAGGTGATTTATCTTCATCAGCTCATGAGTCCTGTCTGGCCGGGGGAAACTGCTGCTACACTGACCTCCCTTCCTGGAGGTGTGATGGGGCTGGGGCTGGGAGGGGTCCTGTGGCTCCAGGTGCTGCTCCTCTGAGTAGGTGGGCTCTTGGTAGTGCTGTCCTTTCCTTCTCTCAAGGATTAAGAAAGCAGATTCCCTCCCTGCAAGGTTTGCCTGGGTCTGGGGAGGTTCTGAGGTGGGGTTTGTCCACCCGTGAGCACAGCAGCAGCTCTGGGGCTGCTGGCACCGTGGGGTGCAGCCTTTACCTGGGTCGCCCCGGGAGATAAACCCCCGCTGTGTGTGTCAGGAGCAGAGGTCACAGGAGAGTGTGCTTGGCTGCTTCCAGAGGGATTGGGATCATGTAGAGACAAGAGATTCTCTCTGCTGCTGTGTTTGACTCTGTTCCTCCATCTAATGAGATGAAAAAAAAAAAAGGTTGAGTAATAATCAGTGCAGGAGGGGGTGTCACTGCAGCCAGCCCCTCCTATGGGATGGAGCCCAGCCCTCCATGGGATGAGCCCGTGCTCTCCAGGGCCAGGGTTTCCAGCAGCTGAGGAGGCTCCCCAGGAGCTGGGCTGTGCCCTGACCCAGCCCAGGGAGCCTGTCCAGCAGCAGCATTTTCACAGGAACAAGGAGAACTTTATTCCTTTGTTACCTCCTTGGATCCTCCCTCTTCCCTGAGCATCCAGGTGCTGATAACTGGCCAAAGATCAGAGCAGCTGGAGCAGGAGCGAGCGGCTGAGCCCCTGGCTTTGCTGCCACAATTTGGGATTACTGTTTAGCCAGGGATTAGCTGGCACAGGGACCCCTCCTGGTGCTCTGGGTCGGTGCAGGGAGGGCTCTGAGGTGGAGAAGCAATGACCCGCCGTGGCTCGGGGTGTGAGGAAGCATCTCGGTCTGTTCCCATTTGTTCTTAATCCTCCTTGGCTCTTCCCTTCGCTGGAAAATGAGGCCGTGTTGGAACACGACCTTGGTTCAGGATATTAATTAGTGGGATGTTTAAGATAGGTCAGCAGTTAAGTGTAGGCAGGCACGGTCATGCTCAGCCTAACGTCAGGGGATGGGAGTGAATCCTGCAACTCCAGCGGGGTTCACTCAGCCCCAGCTGGGGGAACGACAGTCAACTGGGTCTTTTCAGTCAAATTTGAGTTTTGACGGGAAATCAAAATTTTCTACAAGCGAAGAGAAGTTTCTAATTCCTGCTTGTTTCCTCCCCTCCATAGCAAAGCTGAAATTCCAGGGCCAGTTTCAGCCAAACCCCAGGATGTGGGAATTCTGGGATGCAGCAGCGATCTGTAGTGGACACGGTGGTGTGACATGGATGGGTGACACTGCCATGGCCCAGCCACTGTGTGCTCCTCCACTCCCCGGTGCTCTCCTTGCCCAGGCTTCCATGGGAGATGCCATCTGGGTCTGTGAAATGCACAGAGCAAAATCTACACCTCCCGTGTTGTGCTGAGTTTAAAAAAGAAGGTTATTTAGTGGCAAAATAGCCTTCGTCAGGATTTTCTTTGAGTTGGCTCCGTTTTCTTTGGAAAACCTTCCCTGCCAGCACATTTCCCACTGATTTGATGCACAAGACCAGCAGCACCCCACTGAACCAGCAAGTGACCCCCCAGCCTAGGCAGTGGCAGCACGAGCACCTCGGGGTGCACTGGCCACCAGCCATGACCTCCCTCCCTCCAGTTCTTCATTCCAGGTGTGGTGTTTGATGTCCCTGCCTGGTGTCACCTCTCTCACCAGCCCTGCTCTGGACCCCCAGTGCCACGTGCCTGCTTCACAGCCGCCCCTCACACCGTGTCTGTGCAGGCTTCGTTAGCATTTCTCAATCAACGCTTTCTCATTAGTGGCTGGGGCCACTGGGAACTTTGAATGAAGGTGGAGCCAGGCCAGAAGATTCTCTCCTGAAAAATTATAATGAAAGCAATAATGGCTGGGTCCTTGAGCAATGCCTGCCTATGACAATTGTTGTCTGGAGGCTACTTAATTACGAAATTCTCTTCTCAGCCTCAGGCTTCATGGTCTTGTGCCTTTACTCTCTGTTGAGCAATGGCTTATTGCTATTGTCCTCAACCTACTTCGTATCAAGTTCAGAGTATCTGAAAGTTATATGAAATATATGTTGGTTTTCTATTCTATTTGCACGAATTTCTTGTATTGTGGGGTTTGTTTGGTGTTTTTATCGGCATCTGAAAGCCTAAAGCTGGGATTATCTAAAGGATTATAGGAGAATTAGGCACCCAAAGCCAATTGATTTTTCGCTGTGAATTAGCCAAGTGCATTTGGAGGGCTGGAGGTTTTGGTTTGTGCTCATGGTTTCAGGTCCACCTTGTAGCATCTCGGCAGAGAGCTCAGCATGACTCGGGTGGCCCTGGAAAGGTGCTGAAGCAGGAGCAGTCAGTAAGAAAGTGCAGGTAGGAAGAGGGAGACGTGGCCCTGAGACATTAAACCACCTTTGAAAATCTCCTTCTGACTCCCTGAGGCTCTCTCGAAAACGCCACTCTAAGTTACCATCAATTTTGATAATTAAGCACTGATTTAATTTTAGAGTAACAATAATTGTCAACATTTTCCAACCCAAGCACCTTAAATTAGACACGCAGCTCCGCAGGCTGGCGCGGGATCAAAGCGCGGCGGAGCGAGTTTTTTTTGGGAGATGCTGAGCACACACCGAGGTTGTGCTCGGGACTTCACAAACCCTGGCCATGTGGGCTTGGTCCCCTGCCAAACGAGGTGCACTCAACATGCGTTTCAACACCTCGCTTTAGGCACCTCGGATTAAAAAAAATTAAAGGAAAAGAATTGGCTGGGAGTGTTACTGTGATTTTCCCCGGACGGGGAAAGCGCAGCTCGGCTGTGGTTCTGTGGGGAGAGGGCTGGGACACATCTGGGAGCCCGTGCAGGGTGTGACAAGGGTGTCACCAGGACAGCAGGACCAGGTGGATTCTCTAAGCCTCCTTCACTGGGCTTGCCATCCTCCAAGAAGGGACTCCAGCGTCCCACGGTGGCTTTGTGGTGGGTGTTGGCAGCAGGGAAGGGTGGCCGAGCAGCCCTTGGGTGACAGCAGGAAAGGGCAGAAGGATTCCCTCTGGGCCATCCTATGCGTGATGGAATCCTTCCAGAGAAGGAATTGCCCGTGTCCTGCTGGGATCACGGGGTGCCAACGCTTTGGGGACGCCTTGTTTTGGGGTGGAGGTCATTGCTGGGGTCATTGTCCCCAGCTCAGGGAACCCATCCTGTGTCTGTGCAGGGCGAGGTGCCCTGGCGAACATCAAAGGGTGATTAAGCCAATTCTTTAATCGTATCTCTCCTCGCCTTTGATGAGGCTTCACCTCGCTGTGCTCCCCACGCCCAGCCCCACCTCGGGTCGGTGCTTTGGCTTTATTTTTAGCACTGAATTGGAAATCGCCGGGGCTCCTTTTTTTTTTTCCCTTTCATTCCCCCCGTTTTTTCGCCTCATTTTTCCCTTTTCTTTTTCTTCCCGAGGCTCGTGTCAGAGCCCGGTGTCCCCCCAGGCCCCGAACCCCCAGCCAGCAGTTAAGGGCACATTCACACCTCTTCTCCTTGCCTTGTCTCCCCTTTATTCTTATGAAGCTCTCATTGATTATTGCCCTTAAATTCCTCAGTCCGGTCATAGATAAAAGGATAACCACTTCAAAGCAAAGTGTTAAGAGTTTAACCTCGAGCTAAAAGAGTGGACAACAAGGTAATTGAGGGTAATAACTGATCACAGACCTACTTTCAAAGGCACATGCAAGCCTCACTTTCAGATGGCTTTAATTTTATTAACATTTGTAGCAGCTCTAGATGCTTTTGAATCATTACAAACTTCAAAGCTCGAGGTAACACTCCAAATGGAGAACCTGACACCAGGTTTTTTGTTCAGGCCCACATCATATTGATAGTCTCTCTTGCAAGCATGTAACATCTCTTCTCAAGCTATAAAAACCTAGATGAAGAAAATATTGCCAATAGAGAAGATCAAAGCCTGAACCTCCCTTTGAATGATCCCAAAGAAGTCAAAACAGAAAACAACAAGGGGAAAAAATGCATCTATATTACTCCAACTGTCTTTATCCATATTTAAACTTGTCTGCTGAGGCAGATGAGGATGGATCATTCTCCCTGAGTTTTATCAAACTATTTGGCTGATCCTCTGTTCCTCTCTGGGCATTTGGAGCTGGCCCTTTGGCTTTCTGTGGCTTTTAAACACCAGGATTTGGGAACAGCACGTAGAGGACCAGCCCTGACTCAGCTGAGAGAGCAGCCAGGTGAGGGAAACCTAAAAATATATATTTACAAACTGAAAACACAGAGACTAAAATGAAAATGATAAAAACACCCACAGTTCTCCCACCTCCAGCCCCTGCTAATCCCAGGAATAAAGGTCACCCGTGGATGTTGAGCTGGTTTACAGCCAAATGGGGTCGTGCCCCCCGTGCCCAGGGATGTGCCCGTGGTCACCCCGGGCTGGGTTTGCTGCTGCAGCTCCTCGTGCCTGATCCCAGAGCAGCCATTCCAGGGGTCACACAGTGAATGAGCCCAGGAATTGATCCAGGCTATAAATAGCCATTTTCTTTGTCTATTTTTTGTGCGGGAAGGGTTATTTTTAGCTGGGTGAGTTCCCTGAGCTAATGCCTGAAGCATTCACAATGAAGGGGGTGGCCCAAGGAAACGGGCCGGCCCTGCTGCCAAAAACCACATCCCTGCTCCCCTCTGCAGAGGGGCTGCTGCCACTTCAGCTGCTGCCCAGGCTCTGTGCAGCTTCAGTGGTCAGGGAGAACCTCCCCAGCCTCTGTAAAGCCATCAAGGGAAGAAAAATTACTTGGATTTTTTTTTTTCTTACTGGTGTGTAGCAGGTTTTATAGTGGTGTAATCCTTTCCTCCTGATTTGCATGGGTGTAATAGCAGTATTAGGCAGGTTATTATTTTAGTGCACTCCAGGACAAAGGGCTGGGTTTGACTCCAGGGTGTTTAACAGTGCCTCCCTCAGCTGTGACTGCAGCTGCTCCAGTGGTCACAGAATCGTGGAAGGGTTTGGATGGGAAGAGACTTTAAAGCTCATCTTGTTCCATGGGCAGGGACACCTTCCACTCTCCCAGGGTGCTCCAAGCCCTGTCCAGCCTGGCCTTGGACACTGCCAGGCTGGGGTGGTCCTCCTGGGACAGCTCCAAACTCCCCCTGCTGCAGTCTGGAGATGCAGAGCCATCCCAGCTGGAGCGTGGTGGGTTTATCCAGGCTGAAGGCCAGGCCTTGGGGACTGACCCCAGGTCCCTGACCAGGCTTTTGTCATCTCACTTGGAGCCACGAGTGACAGATCCACATTCCCAGTGCTGGCTGGTGTCAGGTGTATCACAGGAGAGCCTCATTATCCCTGTTCACTTCAAGAGCAGATGTCAACGTGTCTGAGCTTGTGGAAACCACCTCCTTTTAAATGTATTAAATAGCTCTGTCTTGAGCCTGCTCCGATATTACATTCTCCATGAACTGAAATCAATTTAATATGAGTTGTTCTGTCTGTTCTTGGGTTGGGCATATGCCTGTGTAATGAAAGGACAATGGTGTATTGCTTAAATCTATGGAATTTATCTAATTTTATTGTCTGAAGTTATGGCTAGAAGAATAACCAGCTATTTCAGCATTTCTTTCGTTGAGTCCATCATCAGACAGGGTGGATAACTGGAACCCAGCACTGAAACATGTCACAGGTGCCCAAGGCAAGCCCTGTCAGACCTGGACCTGCACAAGATGTGCTCCCAAATCCCTGCCCCTGTGGCCAGCGTGTTCCACTGGAGCTGCTGCCCGTCCTGTGCCATCCCCCAGGCCAGCATGGAGCAGGGGGTGCCCTGTTTTCCTGGGAGCTGATCATCATCCCCATGACCCTCAGTGAGAGGGGTACATCATGGCAGGGCTCTCAGTTAATTTGAGGAGCCAGGCATGGGATGGGGATCATAATCAAAGTGTTATTTCCACGACTTCCAAGGTTTTATTTTCCATTCCCAAGCAGACCCCTTCACCCGTGATTGAGATGAGGTAAGTGTTCTCCTTCCAGCTTGCAAGGGGCTTGTGTGGAAGCTCTTATTTCCGTTCCATGCAGAGAGGTGAACAGACCCTAAATGTTTCTCTGACAAACCCCTCAGAAGCAGAGTTTTCTGGAGGTGTGAAACACCACGGCGGTGTGGCTGTCCTGTGGCCAACCCGACTCTGCATTACCCGCAGCAGGATCGCAGCTTTCACTGCTTTCTAGGAGCTTTTAGGGCTTCCCCCAGGTGGAAATGTTCCCATTACAAACGAAACTTATCTCAGGAAGCAGCAGCTGGGACTCAGGAGGTGACAGCAACCTCCTGCTCCCCTCGGTGCTTCCTGCCACCATCCCCTGGCAGGGGCTCCCACTGCATCACCGTTAATGAGCTGATCTGCATGTTTGATTAGAAGGGCTTTGGTTGGATGCGTGGAGGGGATGTGCTGGCCTTTTCCAGGGGAATAACAGCAAGGTAGGAACTGCCTCAGTGCCAGAAGATCCTCCTGGGGATGGGGTTTATTCCCTGGAAGGGCTCTTGGAGGAACAGGAGTGCTGGGGAAATGATTATCCAGACACTTGTGTGTGCTACCAAAAAAAAGGAGAGGGGGAACTCTCGGTTGTGATGTGAGAGAGCCTGGGATGTGCTCTCAGGATAACAGGAGATTCGAGTTGGATTTGTTTTCAAATATAAAAAAAAAACCCCAAACACCCAAAGTGTTCTAATTTCAGGCCTGCTGGGAAAAGAGGGAAAAGCCCAGAAGATGGTTTGGGGCTGGGGATGCAGAAATGGGCTGATAACGGCTCATGTTTCACAAAACTTCCGTTTCTCCTGAGTTTCAGCAGTATGGGGTTCTCAGTCCCCCCAGTTTCCTATGGGGAAAAAAGATACTGGGTAATTTCCAGGCTTCTGTGAAAGGATTAGAAAGCAAAAGGAGAAAAGATTAAAATAGTATTTTGATGGTCTCTCCCCCAGCATGAAGATTTCTAGTAAAAAGAAAAAAAAAAAACAAACATTAATGAAACGTATGTCCAAGAAGCCTTTTTTGGGTCTGGTCAGGAGAGAAATTGACCTCACACTCACCAAAGTTTCCCTTCCTTTTAATGAAAAGGGAAAACAAAGCTGCCACTATTAATTATTTAAGGATTATGGTGGAGGTTCCCACAGTGGAAGAAAACACCTTTTCATACAATCAATAGGGCTTTGGCAGAGGAAGATACAATCTACTAAAAAGAAATGTAGATAAACTGGGAGAAGGGGAAGCAGTAAAATGTGGCTTTAGACGAAATGGCATCAATAATTTGGTGCTGCTTTGGACGCAGGTGCTCGGGAGGGGTGACCTGAGGATGTGGGGATGGGGCTTTCTCCATGCAAAGCTTCCTCTCTCCAGCCTGCATTTCACACCTGGAAAATAGAGGCATCCTTAAGAAAATTAATGTTTCTTTTGTGGCCTCAGGACTGGTCCAGCTTTCGAGAGGCATCACCCAGCTCCTGACAGCACCACGGGGGCTGGGATCTCACACCCTTCACTGTCCTTAATTCTGAGAATCGAATGGACAGGCAGAAACAAACCAAAGCAGGGATAATTTTAGGGTACTCAACTCTGACAGCACACCTAAAAATAACCGTGCACAAAGGGCTTGGGTTTGGGTTGTTGTTTTTTTTTTTTTACCCCTGGAAGTGAAAAGTTTTATTTGACTTTATGATCTGAAAGTTTTCCACTAGTGAGGGAGGAAAGCCTGTTCTCTCCGTACCGTTGTCTCTCCTCCTGCTTTTTCCATTACCACCCTGCTTCAAGGGCTGTGTGGATCAGGATATTGAGGTCCAGGAAGTTTTTTTGGGATGTCCAATAGCAGGCAGGGTGGGAGTGGGCTGTGGCAGCCCAGCTGTACAGGAAAGGGTTAAACTTCATGCTGCAGCTGCAAAGCCCAATTTCTTTATTTCCTGTTAATGACATTATTGCCTACATAAAACCATTGAAACATGTTTCTTTCATTTGTTTAATTTCAGATTCTGAGCACACTAGCTGGAAACTATGTTTAATAGTTAAACTCAAAACATTTGGATTTCCTTCCCTCGCTGAGATTTGCAGGGAGTGCACTTCATCCTTAGTTGGGTTTTCAAGGAGCCATTTTTACACAGCCATAGGAGCCAGCCAGAAAACAAACCAGATTAAATTGCGGAATCAAATCACATCAGTTCAGGCTGGTAACACATCATATATTTCCCTTCCCCTGCAGTCAGGCCAAGATACCATCAGCCCCGAGTTGTGTTCTCCTCCAGGAGCATCCAGAGCCAGGACACCCCTCTGTGCACGCAGGAGAAGGGCTTTCCTGAGCATGCCTGGAAAAAATGTTCCTGTTTCCGTGAAAAAATGGAATGGAATCTCCTTCAGGCCCTGCTGGCAGTGATGCTCCTGTCACCTCCCCACGTTCCTCCTGCTGCACCTCTCGAGGAGGGCGATGGGGAAAGGAGGAGGGCACGTGTAGGTGGATCTGAGCCACCTCAGATTGGAAGGGGAGTCCTTAAATCTGAGCCTGTTTGGCAGATAAAGCTCCAGGCTGCCACAGACACGGTGTCTGGTGATGGTTTTAGTAAAATCTCTGGGAGGGGTTTGTTCCATGGCCTGGTTTGTCCCCTCAGTGTGACGGACACTCACATGTTGTTGCGCAGAGCTGACTGCTGGCGTGGTGGAGTGTCTAAAAGTCACTTCACAAACACCCCCAGGATTGCAGCTTGGAGAAACTGGGCTTTGAACCACTTCAGGTCCAGCTTCTCCTTGGCACTGTGTGCTAATGAAGCCCAGAATGAGTAGAGGTGCAAAAAGGAGGAATGTGGCCCTGAACAGGACTTTCACTGACGTGACAAGAGAACCACACTCATTGTTCTGCCGTGATATCACAGGTACATCCCCAGCAGCCACAGCAGTGCTCCGTTTCCCATCAAAAATCTGTATTTGACTAAAAAAATTCAGAAGGGTTTAAATGTTGCATTCAAGGGCCATGTGCAGGGGCACCTTGCATTAGTCCAAGTTGCTCCCAGCCCTGTTCAGCCTGGCCCTGCACATTTCCAGGGATGGGGAATCTTGCAGCCTTGCTGTCCTTGTTACCCCAACGGAAAGGTGGCAGAGAAAGCGACGCCTCGTTTGTGCACGGTGAGGAAGGGGTGGTGGAAAAAAATAAATCATGGGAAGTTGGTCGTAAATATCCTCATTTTGCCCCCACCCTCTCTTCAATCACTATTCTGTGCAGGTGATGGAAGGAGTTCAGAAATGTTAATAGATAGCAAAGCGCTCGCGTGTGTTTTATCAGCTCTCCTGGAACGGTTAATGCTGATACGGTGCCCCTTTCAAGTCTAAAAATTCTGGGCAAGCGTGTGCAGATAGCAGGGAGTGCACTGAACAAAACATCAAGGAGAAGAGTCTGTAGGGGGGAATGGAAATGGTAAAAGGATTATAGGAGAGAAAATGTATCGGACTTATCTGGCGATACTCGGTAACAAAAGTGTGTCGGTTTATGAAATGAACTTCAAATCCCATAAAACTAATTGTGTGTTTTCTTGTCTTATTTGTGAGTATCTCTGGCAGTGCTTTTTCCCCCCACTGGAAAAGCTTGTCTTTGTGTGGATAATACCCTGTGCCTGCAGTATATCAGGAGATTACACAGCCCATCGGGTTCGTACCTCTTAAACTAATGATGTTAAACTAGTTTATTAAAAAAAAAAGAGAGAGAGAATAACTTCAAAGGTTCACATGTGGGTTGCAAACCTCTCATGTCTTCTGTATACAGGGCCTTCCTCTTATTTTGATCAAGACTGTTCCCAGCACTTCTGTTGAAATAGTCTCAAGCCTTTGATCTCGTTATCAATGTGACCACCAGTGTGAGCGCGGTGACAGAGGGTGACATCAGCCACACTCGTGGGGCTGGACCCTACCCTCTGTGGGTCCTCCCTGGGCTGTGCCTGTCACTGGGGAGTTTTCCTGCTGGGAAAGTGGTTTTTAGACCCCGAGCCCCTGGTCTGCTCTGGCTCAGGGTCTAAATCACGAAGGTGGGAACAGTAAATAGGGCTTTGCCCTCCTCCTGCCTGGCCAGGGAAGGGCAGGCACAGGGATGGAGTGGGGAGCAGGAGGGGAGGGCTTGGAGGGGCCTTGGAGGGGGTTTGACCCCCAGTGGGGGCTGTGCATGGAGAGGAGGGAGCTCAGCATGCTTGTGTTTCCTCCTTGTTTTCCATCAATGTCCTTGTGACCCCTGGAAGTGCCCAAGGCTGGGTTGGACAGGGCTTGGAGCACCCTGGTCCAGTGGAAGGTGTCCCTGCCATGGCAGGGGTGTGGAACAGGGTGAGTTTTAAGGTCCCTTCCAACCCAAACCAGGCTGGGATTCTATGATTCAATGATCCTACCGTGGTTTTAGCAGAGGTGCCTCAGCAGAGTCGGTGTCAGGCAGCAGCACCATGCTCTGGTGGGGACAGCTGGACAGGCTGTGGTGGCATCTCATGGTGGGGACAACTGGACGGGCTGTGGTGGCATCTCCTGGTGGGGACAGATGGACAGGCTGTGGAGGCATCTCCTGGTGGAGACAGCTGGACAGGCTGTGGTGGTATCTCGTGGTGAGGGCTGTGGTGGCATCTCTTGGGTTTCGTGAGGTTCTCCATGAGGAAGGCAGTTCCTGGCCCACGGTGTCTCCCTGTGCCCAGGGAAGGACTCTGACTTTGTCCCCTGGTTTAGGATTGTGGCTCCTGCCAGGCACAGTGTGGGCTTTGCTCTGATGCGCCGGGGCCGCTGGGTTGGGTTGGATTGAGCTCCTGCTCCCCTGTCACCTGCACAAAGCCCTTTACAGGGCCAGGAGAACGGTGCTGCCCTCAGAGCCTGCATGCTGCTGCAGTCTGAGCTGCTGTTCTGTGGCAGGACAACAACCTGGAGCCATCTCTTTTGGTGCAGAGCACCTGCCCTGTGGGCAGACAGGAGCCAGGTTAGCTGGGTGCAGTCAGGAGGAGTGTGGACTGCCACATCTACAATGCTCCCAGAGCTCTTCAGGCCTTAAAGACCCCTCTGCCTTTTTCTTCCCCTCTTTTTCTTTTTTTTTTCTTTTTTCTTCTACTACCTGCTCTAAAAAAAGCTCAAAGAAAAAAAAAAAAGAGAAATTTAATTTCTCTTTATCGTGTAGCCTCACTGCGAACTGATTCTTTTAATCTAAAATTATTCCTTTTTGGTGCCACAATCTGACTTCAAGCTTCTTTGCTGCCTGTGAACATGACACGCAGCAGCAGCCAGAGAGGAGGGGACAGGCTGTGTCTGGCCTTTGCTGGGCACCAGGAGGGCTGAGCACGGCTGGAGGATGCTGCTTTAAACAGCTTTTTGCAGTCCTTTTCTCCCTTATTTAACTGAGTTTTTACCTCAGATGCAGAAAGGCTAACAAATAAAATATAAATAGTTAATTTTCCCTCTGTTCAACCTGGGAATTCAGATTCAAGTTTAGACAGGAAAATCAGAAGGAAATTCAAAGATACTCTTCTTTCTTGATGACTGCAGCTGCTACCTGAACACAGAGATTCCCTGTAGATCTGCGAACAAGGACTTCCAGAAGCTGAGAAAGATGAAGAAAACTCTGGAAGACCTTCCTGTACCTGCCACCGCCTGCCTAGTTCATCGGATTGCTTTCAAATCCCAGGCACTACGTGACTCTTCCCTGTTGGCAGGAGGAGAAAATAGACTCCCTGACTGGACATGCAGAGCATGAACGGGGCCACCGCTGCTCTGGGCAGGACAAGCTGCTCCCTGGGCACCTCCACACAAAGCCACGGCCCCGGGGGATGGCCCTCCCCTCGTTTTGTTCCCTCAGTGTCCCTTTCTGGTGGCTGGCATGAAGGGGACGGGGAGTTTGAGGCAGGTGTTTGGGTGGGCTGCTCCCCTGCACGTGCAATCCCCGGTGATTTGGCAGATGAAGTCCCTGTCTGAGTCTCTGGGTTGCTCTCCCAGGGCAGTGTTATTGCACAACGGGATTTGGAGAGGACCAGTCGGTTAAATGGCATTTTTATGAAATAGGATGAATGGGGTTTAATGAGATTTTCTTCCAAAGGGGACGAGTCTGAGGTTTTCGGCCTCCATTACAGTGGCCTAATTTTCTGTGCTGTAGCGGTAAATGGCACTTGGAGAGGTTTTCATCCAATGTTGTTTCAAGGAAAGTTGTGAGGAGAAAGAGGTGGTCAAGTCACCTTCTGATGGTTGGAGGTCCTGGGCTGGAGGTGACACCACTGTCACCATCCCAAGGAGCCCAGAGGGACACAGGCTGTTCCTTCTCCCAGGAAAGGACCACCTTGTGTGGCTCAGTAGCATCTGGCATCGTGGCACGTCAACATTTGGCACTATGAGCAGCAAAAACATTAATAATCCTAATAATTCCTGACTGCTTGTTGTGCCTCAAAAGGGCTTCTACTGTTCAGCTCGTGGGCTTGGCAGGACATTTGCTTTCCGTGTCCAGTGGTGGCCATTCCCAGGCCTGGAAAATGTGTAATTGGGTAGCAACAACAAATTCACTCGTGTTATTTCATTCTTAGCCCAGGTTGCCCAGGCTAGGCACGGTCAGTTCCGTGGCACTGAGGCTCCCAGATGGATTCAGCCATCGGATGGGTGACAAAATTGTGGCTTCGAAGGACATCACATCCAAAGCCACCACAACCCTCAACCTCCTGGGGTGTTTGCTTTTTGTTCTGGTGCAGAGGGGTTGAGCAGGGCCTGGAGCAGGAGGAATGGGAGCTCTGGGCCATGGGGTGAATCCAAGCTCTGGGTTTAGGGACGGTGCAAACCAGCAGCTCTTCCACACAGAGAAGGGTGGGAAGGGGGAGGGACAGGTCTGCGTTTGTGATCCTGGTTTCTTAACTCAGATTTAGGATCAGGTTAAGTCCCTTGACCGTCACTGGAGCATCCCTGAGGTGCCCACTGCTGTTGTCCCATGTTCCCCGTTATTCCTTTGGGAGAGGGGCGAGGCACTGGGCCCGGCGTGGTGCTGGCAGCAGGGTCCCTCTGGGCTCCTGGGGCTCTGGGTGCCTGTGCTGGCTGGAATGGGCAGCTCTGGAGTGTGGCCCAGATGTGGGGACAGGGCACTGTGTGACCCCACGGCCTGGGGACAGTGAGGGGCTTCACTTTTCGTGTACATTTCCCAGGAGGTGCCCTGATGATGTTCAGGCACAGCAAATGTGGAAGGTGACATTTCTTTCACCAAAGGTTTTGCCACCTGCCCTTCCTGGAGTGACAGGACAAGGGGCAGCGGCTGCACTCTGACAAAGGGCAGAGTTACGTTGATTATTAGGAAGAAATCCTTCCCTGTGAGGGTGGGGAGGTCCTGGCACAGGTTTCCAGAGAAGCTGTGGCTGCTCCTGGATCCCTGGAAATGTCCAAGGCCGGGGTGGACAGGGCTTGGAGCACCCTGGGCTAGTGGAAAGTGTCCCTGCCCATGGCAGGAGTGGAATGGGATGGGCTTTAAGGTCCCCTCCAACCCAAACCAGTCTGGGATTCTATAATAGTGATAAAAATTAAGCCAAGTTGGACCCCATCAGCTCTGCCAGCCCGACCAAGGTGGGCCCTGGACAGAGGGACAGCTCCTGCTGGGGGAACTGTGGAGCCCCCGGGTCCAGCCTGGGAGCAGGCTGAGGAGGAGGAGGGCAGGAGGCTCCTTGGATCTGGAGGGCAGGTTTGGGGGCCAACCCCTAATTAAAACCTTTTGTATGAAGTTCCAAACCCTCCATTCCGTGCCTGGTTAATATTTAACAGCTGGGGCCGGAGATGGGAACGCAACTTCGGCCCGGCTTTGGCTGCTGTGCCAGTTCTATTGCAATCAGGGATTGTTTAATTAGCCTGCAGAGCGAAAACGGGCCCGCGGATCATTTTTATATATATTAAATTATTATATATATATATGTATAATATTATATATATAAAATTATAATATTAATATGTGGACCCGCCCCGTTTTCCTCCCCACATGAAAACTTTTAGCAAAGTTTTTAATGCCGGGGAGCAACGCCCGCCCTGCAGCGCTGCGGCGGGCCGGGGAAGGCGACGGGGGATGCGCGGAGGATGCGCGGACGCTGCGCGGGGCGGCGCAGGAAAAGGGGCGCCTGCGCCTTTAAGGCGGCGGAGCGGCGGCTGCGATCGCTTCCCTTTGATAAGGTCCTGGCAACTCTGTAGCCACCGCGGGATGCCGCGAGAAGGGCGCAAAAAAGAAATCCTGCCCCCTCCCAAAAAATAGAATAATTTAATTTTCCTCAGCAGCGGTGATGTACGCACCTCTCCTCCCACCCCCGCCCGCGCTGGAGCCGCCCCCGCGCACGCCTCGCACCGGGGATGCCCCGCGGGTGGGAGCACCGGGAAGGGCAGGGGGTGCATCCCCGGCTTCTCCCTCTTTCTCTTTTTAATTTTTAAAATTCTTTGGGGCCTGTTTTTTTGCCTCTTTTTTATTTATTTTTAATTTTTAATTTTTTTTTGTAGAGCGCTACCGCCCTTGCAGGACCGCTCCGCCGGGCTGCGCTTTGATGCTGCGGGGGGAGCCCGGGGCGGGGGGCGGAGGGAGGGGGGGGGGCGGGACCTGCGCTTTTGTATTTAAAATAAATAAAATAAATAACCAGGGGAGGGAGGGAGAAGAGGGAGGCGCGGATCGCAGTGGGCTTCTTCCCTCGCAGCCCCCCCACCCCCTCCCTCCCTTTACCCCCCTCTTTCCCGATGCTCTCCGATGCGGTTGCACCGCCGGGGAGGAGAGGAGGAGGAGGAGGAAGGCGAGGAGGAGGAGGAGGAGGAGGAAGGCCGGCGGGGGGAGCGGGTGCAGCCTGCGCGCTGCCGGCGGCGGGGAGCGGCGGGGCCGCGGGCGCGCAGCGAGCTCCGGCTCGGCGGTGAGTGGCAACTTCGGGGGCGGCGGCCGCCGCTTCTTCTGCTCGAGATACGGATTTCTCTCCTCGTTTCAGTTATTTTCTTAATTTTTTTTTAATTAATTTTTTTTTCCCCCGTCGGGGTGCCCGCGCTGCCGCCCTCCGCGGGCGCGGAGCCTCCGCGCTGCCCGTGCCCGCCCGGGCTCGGCTGTTGCTCGCGGCTCGCAGGCTCCAAGTCGCTCCGGACTTTTTTTCCCCCCTTTCCTCCCCCTCCGACCTCCCTCCTCCCAACCCGTCGCCATTTCTGGAGCAGGTTTTT
>VZDJ01000223.1:3672518-3695114 GCA_008694505.1 Cyanoderma ruficeps
CCCTTTGCAGAGAGGAGGCTCCGAGGATCCCCTGCTGACTCCAGGCAGAGGCAGGCAGAGGCACAAGGCAGCTCCTGAAGCAACTGGGAGCCCCTCTCCCCAGCGAGCTCCGGAGCCATGAGCAGCGCCGTGGTCCTCGCCCACCTCCCAGACCCCAGCAGCAGCTTCAGGGAAGACGCCCCCCGACCCCCTGTCCCGGGGGAGGAAGGAGAAGCACCATGCCCGCAACTCGCCAGCTCGTTTCTCCCCAAAAGCCAAAGCTTCAAGGCCATGCCGGTGCCTCCTGCCCCGCGGAGGAATGAGAACGGACTCGGGGAGCCGGAGGGCAGCGCGTCCCCAGACTCCCCTCTGGCCAGATGGACCAAATCCTTGCATTCCCTCTTGGGAGATCAAGATGGTGCCTATCTTTTTCGGACCTTTCTGGAAAGGGAAAAATGTGTGGATACCTTAGATTTCTGGTTTGCCTGCAATGGCTTCAGGCAGATGGACCTTAAGGATACCAAAACTTTACGAGTAGCCAAAGCTATTTACAAAAGGTACATCGAGAACAACAGCATCGTCTCCAAGCAGCTCAAACCTGCTACCAAGACCTACATAAGGGACAGCATCAAGAAGCAGCAGATAGATTCCATCATGTTTGATCAGGCACAGACTGAGATTCAGACTGTGATGGAGGAAAATGCTTACCAGATGTTTTTAACTTCTGATATATACCTCGAATATGTACGGAGTGGAGGAGAGAATCCCGCTTACATGAACAGCAATGGACTGGGGAGCTTAAAAGTTGTCTGTGGCTATCTCCCGACATTGAATGAAGAAGAGGAATGGAGCTGTGCAGACTTTAAGAACAAAATCTTGCCTTCGGTAGTTGGACTATCCAGCAAGACGTTGAGGGTTACAGCGAATGTCAGAGCCACGGAAACCATCGAGAACGGGTACAGGTAAGGGAACCCCTGCAAAACTGTGCTTTGTTTTAAGGACTTTGAGAGTGTTTTTCAGAAGGCTGCTGGGGTGGGAATCGAGGGGAGGCAGGGCTTCCTGAAGGGCTGGGAGCACAGCTGCTTCCCCACACCTCCAAACGCTGGAATTTGTGGGGTGTTGTCTGAGTGTGGGGTTTTTCCCCCCCCTCTACAGAGGAAAACAAGATCCTGTGCTCTGAAGCCCTATTGGCTCTTTCAGTTCTTTTATAGATCAAAAACTTCATAGCAACTATGTCCTCCGGACATACGTTAATTATTGGTTCAACTTTCAAACCTATTAAGAGCAGTAGTGGAGTGGATCATAGAGACACATGAATAATGTAACCTACCAGTTCCCCAACTCCACCATCAACCGGTGTTTAACGATG
Source organism: Cyanoderma ruficeps (assembly GCA_008694505.1). Lineage (NCBI taxonomy): Eukaryota > Metazoa > Chordata > Aves > Passeriformes > Timaliidae > Cyanoderma > Cyanoderma ruficeps. The sequence continues at coordinate 3,673,867 of VZDJ01000223.1, forward strand.
TTGGTTATGTGGGAAGCAATTGTGCGGTCGTGGAAGAGGAAATGTGTGCACTGACTGCATCAAACTCTGCAACTTGGGCAGAATCTGCTTTTATTTTGACTCTGTGTGTGTGTGTGTGTGTGATGTGCAGCTTCTCCATGGCGTGTGGGGTGTTGGTATCATGTCAGAGCCATCTAGGGTGGCTTTGAGCCAGGGCATACAGGAGGATACCTAAAATTTGAGTGTTTAAGGTGGCAGAGGCATTCCAGATGTGGAGTGTTAGATCTTTGGTAGGTCTCTGGTGCTCTCATGTTGGCCCTGAGCTCGGAGTTAAGCTCGTGAAGAGGTGGCTGTCCCCACAGGGATGTGGGGATGTTGTGCGGTGACAGTGTCCTTGTGCCCCGGTCCTGGAGTGCATCTGCATTGCCAGACCCTTCTCTTTTGTTGGAAATGTTGATGGCACAGCGGTGTGAGGCTGAGGAAAGTGTAAGAGCCATCTCCAAGTGCAGGGGAGGGGGATGGGAAAGAGAGACTCTGATGAGCAAATGATGAGTTGTATAATCCTCTGAAAATGTATTCTTTCCTCTCCCCACCCTTGCCATAAATGTGGATTGTTGAATCAGGGCTGAGAGGAGAGGGCTCTGCTGCAGATGTGCGCTCTCCTCCGCCGGCCCGGCAGCCTGGGGGTTGGTATGGTGAGTGTTTGACATCTCGTTTACAGGAATTTTGAGAGCGTGTCTGTGATTCATGGACATCAAAGGGCATCAGGCTTCTCCCGGGGAGGCTTTGCTGGAGCTCTCCTCTCCTGCCCCCGGAGAGCTTCCAGCTGTGCCGGGCTTGCTGGTGCCATGGGGTGCTGGCAGGGTCCCCCGTGCCCCGGAGGGTGCTCCGGAGCCTCTTTGGTGCTGTCCCTGTGCCGGCGGCTGTCCTGCCATCGGGGCGGGATGGAGGTGCTGGGCGTGGGGACAGAAGGGATTCGTTCCATCCCGGTGTGGCCTCCGGACCCCTCCTGCCGGGGGGCTGCGGGGGGGGGGGCAGCGCTGGCAGCTGCTCCGTGGAGGACTTGGGCTTTGGGCTCCTCATCTCGTGCCTGAGCGTTTCTGCCTGAGCATCTGCTGTTCTCCAGAACTTGGTTTGAACTGCTGCCCTTCGCTGGCTTTCCAGGAGGGGGATGTTTGATGCTTTTATCTCTGAGCCTTTGTTGGGATTCAGAGCTGGAAGGGCTTGGCTGTATGTTCTACCAGAGCTGCAGGCCCTGCTAAACCCACATGTGCCTTGTCCAGGAGAGCTCTTGCAGTGCTGTGGCTGCTTGCCTGATTAGTGCTGGGCTTTTTTTCCTTTTCTTTTTTTTTCCCCCAGTCTTTTCTTTTCTTTTTTGTCCAGGGATTAATGCAGCTTGCTCCTCACATGTCAGATCTACCCTCCTAGGACATTAGGTAGTGCGTTTTGCTTTGATCACCTTCTGTTGAATTTCCAGGAGCTTTTGCTCTCCACGGGGCCAAGAGATCTCAATGCAAAGAGAGGGGAGGTCAAGCTGAGATGCTGCTCACTTCCTCCCGTTTGTGAAGCCACTTGTGCGTGCATGTGCTCGAAGCTGATGAGCATATGGACGGGTTATCTCTCATCACTCAGCATTTAGGATCGGGGCTAGGATTGGAGCTGAAGCTCGCACAAAGTCTTTCCTGGTGAGTGGCCAAACCACACCTCCCTCATGTGTGTGTTGGAATTAAGGAATTTCTGCTCGGCGCGCTCTGGGTTTGGAGGGGCTGTGCAGGCTCTGGCCATTCGCTCCGGCGGGTTTCAATGTGATTATCCCAACGAGCCCGGGGCTGAGCCCACCTGAGGTGGGAGCAGAGTGATCTCAGTGATCAGCCTGGTGTGTGCAGGGGAGACCATCTGGGAATCCCAGGGCACGGAGTCACGGCCAAACCCACGGCAAACAGGAGACCGCAGGAACCGGACAAGTTGAAAGACTTTGTTTGGCCCCAGCGCCAGTGATGGACAGGAACAGGAGAAGTCAAGTGAAAACACAGAGTTTGCACCTGGCTGGGGAGCAGGCGCTTGCAAACTGCTGGCCGTGTGTTTGGAGCCCTAACGCAGGGAATATTTTAAAAGCGGGACCTCCCTCTTGTCCTCCCGGGCGGACTCCCCTCCCCTCGGGGCTGTGGTGTGGTTAAAACTTGCCTCCCCACGCCGCCGTGCTGGACCTGGCCCCATGCTCCAGGAATTCCAGCTATTATTTATACGCGCTTCTAAATTTATCACGCACGACTTTGTGTACACAGAGAGAGCTCCTCTTCCTTTGCTGTGCCGCCGGGTGCAGCGTGGGTTTGCGCAGCCCAAGGTGGACTCGTCTGCCTCCCATTAGGCTCCAACCTCAGCGGGGCTGGCCTTGCTGGGGGAAGGCTGGGGCTTGCAGATGGCCTTCTGCCTGCTCCCAGTGCTTCCTGGCCTTTGAAAGGACCCGCTGCTGCAGCTCCTTGTGTGTGAAGTTATTGGAACCAAGTTTGGCTTCAATTATTGAAGTAAATGATGCCATTGTAAAGCTATGCTCCGAGCAGTGTTCTACAATTAGAGCATGGAAGCTGTGATTAAAGTAGTTGTGTTAAAATACACTTTTTTTGTTTGTTTGTTTGTTTCAGGTTTGTGCGTGTGTGGGATTTTTTTTGCCTTTGTTTTTTTAATGTTTTTTAAACCCGTGGTTGCCCAGTGGTGTTTGTCCCAAGAAAATACTTAATGAGATTCAGTGCTGCCTCCAACTTCTCCTTGTACAGTTTTTCTCTGTCTGTATAAGTCTGTGGTTTGACCTACCCGAGTGCTTTTATTTCCAAAAGCGATCTGACAGTAAAAAATACCACCCCCCACACTCTGAAACTGCACCCTCATAACAGGGGATGTGACCAGTAGCCCCCTCTGAAATTTTCATGGCATCATAATACCTCTGATATGGCCATTGCCTGACATAGCAGAGAGAGAGAGAGAGTGTGTTACATGCTGTGTGTCATTGCATCAAGATAAGAATAGGCTGAGAAACATCAGACATTCTCCTTGAAGCTCCAGAGCAACTGCTACCTGACAGCTGAAAACACTTTGCATGTTGAGTTTGGAGCTGGGCTGTGTTGGTGTGTGCAGCATCTGTGGCAGGAGACCACCGCTTTCCCTGGAATTTAAAACCCTCGCAGGCAACTTGATGCATCTGGGTGCAATTACTGGAGTAAGGTGGTCAAATTAAAAAGGGGAGGGGGAAAAAAAATCCAAAAACATTAAATGCGGCAAAACAGCCCCCACTGTTTGTTTTTTTTTGAAAGGATGGGGAGATTTCTGTGTTGGATGTGGAGCAGGGATGAGGACTTTAAAAATATGTCAGCTTTAGGGGTTATTATTTTGGTGTTGACGGGTGAATGATGCTGCGGTGCTGCTGGGAAGATGAGTTAGTTCCGGCGACTTTCTCTAATGATATGTTTGGACACACCTCCCTCTCCCTGTGCCGTGCCCACACGGAGCTGCTGCCTCCGCCCCCAGGCCAGGCTCTGCAGGAATCCTCCTGTGAGAGCAGCATGGCAAACCCCCCCCCCCGCGTGTGACAGGGGTGACAGACACCTCCCAGCAAGGTGCTGGTCCTGTGCTGGGGAACATCTGCATCCCTGAGCCTTGCGGTCCTCAGATGCGCTCTCAGGAGCTGAGGTGGTTTCAAATCAAATAGTGGGAAGAGCTGCATCCCTTACACATGGACCCAAAACCCCAGCAGGGCCCTAGAAAGGGTCTCTGGGACTGCACATCCCCCTGATCCAGAGGAGACCCCACGGCTTTTAGAGGGACTTTGTTGTAGTAGCAGCAGGATAACTTTCTTTCACTCACATGTGGAATTAATTTATCTTTGAAGATTTAACTTCTTTCCTGTGGCATTCCTTACTATCTTGGTTTTATTTTTTTTTTTCCTTCCCTTCTTCTTCTTCCCAGATATGTATTTTTTAACATCTTGATCTCCCCATCAGAAATGCCTTGGCCTCCTTGGAAAGGAATGCAGCCCCGGCTGGGCTGAATACCTGCCTGCAGCCAGCCCCACGCTGCTCCTACCAGAGGGGCCCATCTTCCCCACCAGCCTTCCCTCTCCTTTTTTCGTTTTTTTTTCCTTTCCCCTTATTTTTTAAAAACTCAAGGCTCGCTGAGGCTCCTGCTTTTGGTGCTGGGGGAGGAGGGATGGGGTGATGGGGGCACAGGGATGAGGATGGAGATTGAGAGGGAGGACGTTGCTGTCACTTAAACCCAGCTGGTCCCTCCAGCCCCAGGGGGGCAGGGAGGTGGAAAACAAATTTAAAAAAAAGCTTGCCGAGCCTGCTGGCACATTCCTTAGGCCCCCAAGTTCTGGGTAAGTGGCCCTAATTATTAAAATCAGCAGTCCTTATCAGATGACAAGGCCTTTTGCTTTGATATACAAAGGCAGAAGCTTAACAACCCCATCCTGCCCTGGAAGAGGAACAAAATGTGCACCTTAACATGCAGCTTCCAAACCTCCCTGCATAATCCCCTTATCACCTGCCAGGATATGTATATTGATCCTGGCTGGGAAGTTGGAGTGGTGGAGGAAGGATCCTCATCCCCAGGGGCAGGGGGATGCCCGGAGGGGGGGACCCCCCCCCATGCAGTGACCCTGCCATGGTGACCTGGCCCTGTTCCATCACAGCCCGTGTCACTGCCCGGGAATTCTTCACAGAATTCTGTGCTCCTGGGTGCTCGGCTCAAACATCCAGGCTGAGCTTTGGGTTTGCTTCTCCGGGTGAGAAGCCAGAGGTGTTGGGGTCAGTGCTGGCCTCTCCTCGTGTCCCCCATCCATCCTCCTCTTCCTCACCCAGCTCTATGCAAAAAAAAACCACGAGTAGGAGGTTCTCCCAGAAGCTGGGCCTTCTTGTTGTGTGTTTTTGTAGTGCCAGGAAGGTGGCATCTGTCCTTGGGAGGCCAAGCCTGGGACAGCAGATCTCAGCCCTGCCCTGTGCCTCTGACATGTGAGGGTCCTGCCCCTGTAGTTCCAGGCAGTTCTTCTGGTTCAGACAACTGAGACACCAATAACTTCTGTTTCCAAAGGGATCCTAACCCTTGTCTTCAGAGTAGAGCTAAATGTTGTTGGCTGGTTCCTTGTGACTTTCAGTGGGACTTGAGCTGTGAACTTCGTGCACTTTTCCCTGCTGGTGCCAACAGCAAAACTCCCGCTGACCTCAGCAGTGCAACATCAAGCCTCAAGGACTGAGTTTTTTGGGGTATCAAAGGATGCAGAGATGCTTCCTGGGATTTTCTAGAGCTCTTTAGAAGATGCTAAAAGTCTTTAAGGTTGTGCTCTGGGTGTGTTTAGACAGTGTCCTGGTTTAGCAGTGCGCTGGCTCACATCTGAGTGGATGGTTGGTTGGTTCTGAGGGGGTTGAGCCGGCGGTGAGTGCGGTTCCCACAAGGATGGTGCTGCCCTGAAGCCCAGGACCGTGTGTGGTAACCGGATTCCTGTTCTGCCTGCGCCAGGTCCTTCAAGAGGAACGACCCTGTTAACCCCTACCACGTGAACTCGGGCTATGTCTTCGCGCCGGCCACCAGCGCCAACGACAGCGAGATCTCCAGCGATGCCCTGACGGACGACTCCATGTCAATGACGGACAGCAGCGTGTGAGTACCTGGGGCTGGCCACGTTTTGGGGTGGGACACCTGCAAACCGGCTGTGCTGATGCTGCTGGTGTGGGGCATCACCCTGCCCAACCCAAGGAGGGTGTATGCCCCAGCCAGGGCACGGCAGCCTCTCGCTCTCTCTGGCGTTGTCGCCGCAGGTATCGGGTGCAGGGGAATAATGAATCCCTCTCTTGTCATTTTGCAACTGCAGCTGAGCAAACATGTTCTGCCCTGGCTCTTGGTGCTGCCTGACTAACCCAAGGAGCGAATGAATCTCCCTGAGCCTTTGTCTTAAGGCCAGGCTTCCTTAACTAGTTATCAGTCATCAAAGAGGAGATTACTTCCTGTAGGAAGTGCTTTCCGTAATTAACGTTCGTCATTAATGCCAGAATGTACATTAATAGGGCCAGTGACCCGAAGGGGCAAATAGCTGCTCATCTGGTGTGGCTGGGGCAGTCTTCAAAGAGCCATTTGGATGGAGCTGCGTGGATCAGGTGTGGGTGTTTCAGGAGCATAGAGATATCAGAGATGATGTAGTGGCTGAGCCCAGGAATTGCAGGATCTGTCTTCTCCTGTGCAGCTGGGAGCAGGGTTTGACTGTCAGTTTGCTTTCCCCAGCAGGACAGAAATGGTGCTTTTGTTTCTGTAGAGGGGACAGTGAGGCTCACTTAGTGCTCCTAAGGACCATTTTCTTCAGCTGAGCAGAAGGCAGATGTTGCTGTTTGTGTTTCATGATCTCCATTTAAGTGCTCTAGAAGAGCCCACCTGTGAGCACAGTGCTGCATTGCTGGTCTTTCATCTTGCAACTTGTCCAGTGTCTGTGTCAGGCATGTCCAGTGGTCCCTGTGTGCTCCTCAGAGAGATTTTCATGCTGGGTTTTTGATGTCAACATGTGTGAAGATGCACAACGGAAAACAGGATTTACCAGAAATCCTCGATGCGTAAACAAAAAGCCCCTTTTAATTTTTATTTTTGTTTTTTTTTAAACGCACATGTGTGTTTTGAACTGATATTACGGGAAAAAAAAATAGTTTGTTGTCCCGGCAGATTCCCTTATTGAACAATATTGGCATTAAATAAAAGAGCTGAATCATAGGGTGACTTCTTTATTTCTTCTTACTGGCTCTGGTTGTATGTGATCATGTGTCAACAGAGCATTCATTGGGTTAGTCATTTCTGGACCAGTGTAGGGTCACTTGGGATTCACAGGGCTAGGATTATACCCTCTCTTCACAGCAATGCCAATTGTAGGCCTTATACAGATGAGAGCACTGAGTGAGAAATAAAGTGCATGGTGGATGAAAGGCTTAACTGAATCGCTTTCAGCCCATTGTTAGTCCAGGGGAGCTTAGCGGGGATGAGAGGGCAGCAGCCCGCTTTGAAATTTGCTTGAACAAGTGAATAGGAGCTCCCCATAAAGCAGCGCCTGAAAGGAGCTGCCTGTTTTTTCCTGCCGTAACAATGGCCCGCGCAGGCTGTGAGAGTTTGGGGAAGCTTGGCTGATTAAACTGCCCGCAGCTCCAGGCTGGGGGGCGGCGGGGAGGCCGGGGGGTGGCAGGGAGGGACAATTCCTGCTGCCCAGGAGTGGCAGAGAGGGACAATCCCTGTGGCATGGCACTCCTGCTGCCCAGGGATGGCAGAGAGGGACAATTCCTGCTGCCTGGGGGTGGCAGAGAGGGAGAATTCCTGCTCCCCAGGAGTGGCAGAGAGGGACAATTCCTGCTGCCCAGCACCCCTGCTTCCCAGGGATGGCAGAGAGGGACAATTCCTGCAGCATGACACCCCCTCTGCCCAGGGGTGACAGGGAGGGACAATTCCAGCTGCCTGGCACCCCTGCTGCCCCCTGTGCCATGCTCCAGCCATAGTGCTGGTGTGCCGGGCGTTTTTGGAACTGGGAGAGGTAAACTGCCAGTTTTGGAGGCTGGGCTTAAAGTTAAGGCTGATGTCAAAGTTCCTTTGCAGAGGAGAAGGGGCTGCTGGCAGCAGTTGGGAGCAGTTGGGATTAGTGGGGGCTGCTGGCACTGGCTCTGCTGGAAGCTGGAGGTGTTGGGGTGTGCTGGGGGCACAGAGCCACCCTGGCTGGGCACAGGTGCTCGTTCAGCCTGTCAGGTTTTATCCCCCTGGAACGGGGGTCTCGTTCAGTTCCAGCAGCACAAATGCAAATTAGTTCTCTTGGCTCATATTGGTATCAACTGAAGAGGAAAAACTTGTTCTGGAAAAGTCTGTCAGACATAGCAGTAAAGTGAGTTTGGAGTTTTTTTTTTCTTTTTTTAAAATAAATCTGAGTCTGAACTGCACTGGGATTAGGAGAAATCTCCAAATAATGCATAATCTGCCTTTTTTATTTTATTCCAGAAGCCAGGGATCAGTCTGTCCCTATATATTTTGCAATAGCCACAAAGCATCATGCAAATTTCTATTTCCATTTCTTGATTGGGGAGGGGGAGGAAAGGGGATTTTTTTTTTTTATTTGCTTATATCTTATTTATGGATTTACTTTGGACACAGGGGAATGCTGCTGAGCAAACTTCAAATATTACCTTATCTTACAAACCAGGCTTTTGATGTTGGCAAGATCAGAGGCTTGTTTCAGAGCCGTTGCCAAATGAAGATGGGAGTGAATGCATATGCGCATGAGTCTGATATTTCAAAGCAGCAGTAAAACTACATTCAGGTTAGGTCAGGCACATCTGAGTCAAAAGGCTAAGATAATTGGCTCAGCTTAAATGGCAGCTGACTGGGTAGAAGACTTCAAACTAGTGTTTCCCCCAGAAACAGATTGGCTTAGCCCCAGCCTGGTTAGCTGAAATGTTTATAATTAAACTCTACTATTTAGTGCCTCAGCTCTGTAGCTCTTCAGCCCACAGCTTTAGTAGCCAAGAAAGTGAGTGGAAATGTTGGCTGTTGGAGCAGGGGGAGAGGTGGCACCTGGAGAGCCGGGGTTGACCCTTGGCCTGCCCCGAAACCTCAGGCCAAGTTCAGCCCTTTCATTCCAAAGGTCCTTTCCCCTGCTTGGGGGATCTGCTGCCACATCAGGGTTCCCCCTGCCCCCCGTATCTCTTGCTGCTGGCTCCAGCTCCATCCATCTGTCCCTCCTGCAGTCAGGGGTCACTCGGTCACCCCTCCAACCCTGGCCTTGTCCATTTCCCCCCTTTTCTAGCAGAGGGTGTAGACAGCTCTCAGCAAAGTGCTGCTGAAGTCCCTTCCCATTCCCCAGGCTAACTTTCCCTAGCTGCTCCGTAGCCTTCCCATCCTAGAGAAATACCTCTGGGGTTTTTTTAATTCTTTCTTTTCTGATTCTGCACGTTGTTACAAGTTGCAGAGCTCTTCTGACAAGGCAGGGCTGTGGAAGCAGGGAGCTGGCGGTTTGATGTGGGGCTCTCTGCTGTAACCAGAGGAATTTTAGGGGGAAAAGCAGTTCTTGTATCAGCCTGAATGAGGGCAAATCTTAAAGTGAGGAGCCCACGCTGCTGGGTCAGCATTGCTTTTCTTCTTCCTTCTTTACAATGAACCCCACTCCTGTTCCATGGCCTGTCCCAGGACTGTCCCTGTGGGCAGAGATGGTCCCTGTGGAGCTGGGAACTTGGGGATACCCCAGAAGGAGATGTGTGTCACAGCTGAGGGATTGAGGACAGCATCTCATGCTTGCAGGGCTGGAGGGAGGTGGGGAGTGCAGGAAGGGCTGCAGGGCTCCCTGGTTGTATCCTTGTGGTGGCCACACAGCTGCTTCCCTGCTCCTGCCCATGTGGCCTCTTGGGCTTCATGGATAGAGGACTCCTCCTTTTCCACTGGGTGTGGTAATGAGGTCCATCCCATGGGTTGATATGCTCATGCTGGCATTTTGACTTACCTTTACTGGGAATTCCCTGTGCTGAAGGTCTTCCCTAAGAGACCATTGTCTGAGGAAGCCCCAGATAATAAACACAACTCTGAAGCTACAGGTGGTTTTGTCTCCACCTCAGATTTGCTTTTCCCCCATTCTCCCCTAAAACTAAGACATGTCATGTGCCCCAAACCCCGTTGCCCCACGGGTGTTTGGAGCAGAAATGCTTCATGGAGCAGTGGAGAGGTGTTTGGTGGCCACCAGTGGCTGTGTTGGCTGATGTGTGCTGGGCTGCTCCTCCAGAAAGCTCCTGGAGCCCCGTGTTGTGCAGTGGGGACATGGGGACAATCAACTCCTTTCACTTCCCATATCACAGGTGCTCAAAAACTGTGTGTAGAGGAGGTGCTCATCTCGTGGCATCCAGGGCCTCCCAGCATCCTCGTTTTTATTATAAAAATTTTTCCAGGTTTATTAAGATGGGATTGCTCTGATCCTTCACTCCAGGCTTTGCAGCTTAGTCTTGCTCATTAATGGCAGCTAAAGGCTTTGGCCAAGATCTTCACAAAGCTCTGCCATCGCCAGCTTCAAGCTTTGAGTGGTGGCATTTGATCATCCTCCTCCAGGGGAGGGACATGGTGTCTCTGGGGAAGGTGTTCTGGAGTGTGGCCGCGGGAGGGGACACGCAGGGACACTGTGCCACGCTGGCTCCTCTGGCAGCAGCGTGGGGCCAGCACTGTCTGCTCCTCCTTGGGCTGGAGTTATTTTCTCCTCTCAGGAGATGAGTCAGGTGTGGGGGCAGGTGGATGAAAGGGACGGAGCTGGAGATCAAGGTTCTTCAGGCAGTCTGAGGGAAGTGGTGGAATTAGACATTCAGGATCTCCAGGCATGCTCTTCCGGCTGGCCCCGCTGTCTGTGCACGGCCCTTTCATCCTCACTGGGGTAATTTTTTGTGTGGATGGGTGAAGATGCTCTATGGTGCCCGCAGTGGGATGTGCAGGGGGCTGTTCCCTTGAGCACCTGGCCTGGTCTCTCCTCGTGGCTTCCTGGCAGGAGCTGGGGTGGTTGTGGGCAGCAGTGTCCTGTCCAGAGGACAGGCCATGACCATGTTCACGCCTCCAGGTGTCCTGAGCATGGCAGCCTCAGGGCAGGGCATTTCAGACCCTGGGTCTGAAATGGTAATAGAGATGGGGGAGCAGCCTCTGGGTGCCCATCCATCCTCAGCTTCTTCCTTGTTTCCGCTGTGCCAGCAGTTCATGGGGTGTTCCAGAGCTTGAGAAACATTGTGGTCCTAGAGAGTGTAATTGGATGGGGGAAAAAACCTAAAATTAAAGGTCAGAAGCAGAAACTTGGTATTGGAAGGGCCTTGGGAGTGAAGCTGATGGGATCTTTGGACATCTGCCCGTGTGGAGTTGCCTTCAGCTTTTCAGCTTTTGCTTAATTACTGCACATCCATGTGTATCCTTTGGTGACACAGGCACTTCCCACACCGCCGGATATTTGAGGCTTCGGGTGACATCCAGAGGGCTCAGCACCTCTGGGAACGAGGGCTGAGGCTGCCTGGGTGGTTCCAGAGGGGATGGAGAAGTGTCTCAGAGCATGGGGACAGCCCCAGCTGATGGTGGCCTCTCTTCCATGTGCAGAGATGGGATCCCCCCGTACAGAATTGGGAGCAAGAAGCAGCTCCAGCGGGAAATGCACCGGAGCGTCAAGGCCAACGGACAAGTTTCTCTACCTCATTTTCCGGTGAGTCCAGGTGGGAGCTGCAGGGTCTGGGTGGGCCATGGGAGATGCTTGGGCTGGGGACAGGCACAGGTGGAGGGAGCAGAGCGTTTCCAGCCCAGGGTGTTGGGCAGGAGCCGTGTGCTCTCAGCATCATTCCAAACCCCTGCTTGTGCCTGGTCACATCTTGGTGCTTCCTGAAACCAGCTGCTAATTAGGAGTTTTCAGGGGCACTGAATTTGTCCTGTTGGCCAAATCCCAAGTGGAGATGTCCCAGCTAGGTCTAGTGGGAGCCTTGGCTCTGGCCACCACCCTGAGACTCCTGCAGTGCCGAGCAGGGCTTGGCCTCATGTGCATCACTGCAAGAGCTGGGTGTCAGTGAGCTGGGGGCCGGCAGGAGCTCCCAAAAGAGAGAGTTGGCAGCAGATCCGTGCCTGGCTTTGAGAGGATCCGATGCTTGGTGCTGCCCTGCTCTTCAAAATTAACTCGCTGACTTGCCAGTTCAGTTGACTTGCAGCCTCTCAATTCCTGCAGTGAATAAACTGTTTACACAGACAAGTACAAACTTATCTTGTCTTGAGATTAATATGCTAGAATTCCTCTTTCTGCTGTCTTAAGCAGCAAGAAGTCATAGATGATATTTCTGGTGGAAGGTGGGGGGGTGGTTTATGTGGCTTTTCTTTTTGGTATTTTTTTTTCCCCCTTCCTTCCTAAGGAAAGTTCTATAGCCTGAGCTTGTAAATTAGATTATTTTGTCCCAGGGCGTGCAAATCGACTTTCTCTGTAAGGCAGTGCTTTGATCAGGGACTGAATAGAGCCAGCTTGTGTAAGAGTGACAATTTCCAGCAGAGTGGCCTTTTTCTACCCTCACATCATTTCTGGAGCTAAGTGGTTGCCGGAGAGAGGCCCCACCTCATCTGGTGGGTAGTATGTGAAAGAGTTGGCAGTTCAGCTTTCTGCTTTCAGGGGGGGGAAAGAAGGAGAGTGGGGGCGAGGAGTGGGGTGTGTGGGGATGGCAGGAGGGAGGGCAGAGTCAAGTGGGTGGTTTCTTTTTCCTCCTTTTTTTTTTTTTTTNCTCCCTCCCACCTCAGAGGTTTTTTGGGGTTTTTTTTTTTTGGTTTTTTTTTGATGTTTGACAACAGTCTTTGAAGATTTTCTACTTCAGAGTAGCTACTGATGGGCTGGTTGTACTACAGAGAGAACAAGCGGGGTTCCTCAGAGTGCGACCAACTGCTCCTGCCGAAGGCAAACGCTGGTGGGGAGGATGTCACTCCATGAGGCCACAGCACTAGCTCATAAAAATCCAGAGCAGACCATGCCTAGTTGCGGTCGTCTTTTCATCCAAACATGGAGACACAACAAGCGTAGCGGGGCCGGCGATGCCGCAGCGGCCGAGCGCCCGCGCCGCCCGCTAAACCTTGCCTTGTCCCTTCTGTCCCCGCTCCTTGTAGAGGACACACCGCCTTCCCAAGGAGATGACCCCGGTGGAGCCAGCCGCCTTCGCCGCCGAGCTCATCTCCCGCCTGGAGAAGCTGAAGCTGGAGCAGGAAACCATGGACTGTCTGGAGGAGAGGCTGCAGCAGATCAAGGAGGTAGGATTAGCGTTTCCCCAGAGCTCCTCCGCGTGCCCACCCGGCCAGGCTGGGCCGGCGGGAAGGGGCTGTTCCCTGCCCCCGGGGTGGCGGTGGGGGGGACATCCCAGCGCACGCCTCGCCAGCTCCCGGCCCCTTCCATTCATTCCCTGCCATCCCTTGTCTGGCAGGATGAGGAGAAGGAGGGCGCCGAGCTCCCTGCCGGCCTGCAGAGCGGTCGGGACGTGGCCAACCCCCAGCACCCCCAGCACCCGCTGTCGCTCCTGCCCTCGGGCAGCTACGAGGAGGACCCCCAGGCCATCCTGGACGAGCACCTCTCCCGCGTGCTGAAGACCCCCGGCTGCCAATCGCCCGGCGTGGGCCGGCACAGCCCCCGCGCCCGCTCGCCCGACCGCCTGCCCACGGGCAAGCTGCCGCCCGGCACGGCCTCGCTGGCCGCCTGCGCCCTGCTGGGCAAGGGCTTCGTCACCAAGCAGACCACCAAGCACGTCCACCACCACTACATCCACCACCACACCGTGCCCAAGACCAAGGAGCAGATCGAGGCCGAGGCAGCGCAGCGGGTGCAGTGCTGCTGCCCGGCGGGCGGCGACTACTACTGCTACCCCAAGTGCAAGGGCCACCCCAAAAACACTGACCCCCCTCTCTCTCCGCTGGAGCCCTTCGGGTAAGTCGCCGGCGTCTCTGTTACACCCGCCCCAAACCATCACCCGTCCCACTGCAGTGGGGCTGATGAGGGCTGACCGTGGGCTCGTGTCCCTTTTTGCCACCAGCAGGACGGGGACGCTGCTGAAGAGGCCGGGCCGAGGAGTGGACAGCGTGGCCCTGGCGGCCGGGGACGGGGGGCTGCCCGGCCCTGGTGGGGTGCAGCTCCCGGGGGGCGAAGCAGATCGGGCGCAGAACGTCTGGCAGTGGATGCTGGAGAGCGAGAGACAAAATAAGCACAAGACCCATAGGTAAATACGCAGCTGTCTACAGCAATATCGCTCCCGGTAAATATTTATATATTACATGGGCTGTCTATTTTTACAATTGCTAAAAACAAATGAGACTCTTTGCTCCTCCGGTTTAATATAAAAGCTGTTCCGCAGAACCAGAAAAACCACAAAAATGTCATGTTTTTGGCAATAAACCTCCTTTCATGTTATGACAGACTTTTGAGAGGGAGCGAGCAGAATAGGAGCTGCTATTAAAGTCATATTTTCCAGCTTTTCTAACCCGACTTCTTCCCTTCCCCAAAGCACACAAAGCACAAAGAAGGCCTACAGCTCCGACTGCTCCAAGGGGGCCCCCGGCCGCCACCACCCCTGGGGGACGGGCGGCCACCCCCGCGGGGCACAGCCCGCCCACCCCTTCGTGCAGGACCCCGCCATGCCCCCGCTGACACCACCCAACACCCTGGCCCAGCTGGAGGAAGCGTGTCGCCGCCTGGCCGAGGTCTCCAAGCCGCAGAAGTCGCGGTAAGGGCCATGGCAGGGATGGTCCTCATCCCGCCCTGGGGACAAACGGGGCTGGGGGAGGTTTGCAGTGGGTGGATGTGGATGTGTCCTGTCTGTCTGGGCAGAGGGACAGCCATGGGGACGTGTGACAGAGGTTTGGAATGGGCGTGGATGTGTCCTGCCTGTCCAGGCAGAGGGACAGCCATGGGGACATGTGACAACCTCCGTGTTCCAACCCCGCCCCTGCACCGGCACAAACAGTTGGAATCCGAGGCTGTTACTTCCACTCTTTTGCTGGCTGTAATTTGCCCGTTTTTCCTCTGGGACAGGCTCCAGCTACATACCAAGTGGGGAATTGGACTGGTTATCGTTCATTTGGGTACGGGAGGATAAATTAGCCCACAGCATTTTTAATTCTTCCTTTGATTGTTTACAACATGTGAGGCTTGATACAAAGAGCGAACTTAATGACCCACAGGAGACTTCAATTAAGAAGATTGTATTTCAACAATTTTTGTTTCTTAGAGTTGTTTTTTCTCTTTTTTTTTCCCTCCCCCTTCCTCCTTCTTCTGCACTTGCTTTCCCCCTCCCCATTTCAGATGTTCAACCTCAAATCAGCAGAGGGACCGAAACCACTCCGCTGCCATTCAGGGGGGAAGCTCCCCTTTCTGCAATGCAAGTCTAATGACAGAAGAGTGAGTATTGCACGTGCAGAAAAGGATTGGGAAATAAATATATATAGAGAGAGAGCTCATAATTATATTTTCATTAAATGGATTGCACTTTGAAAGGAGAGGAAATTCTTATATCTGAAATTTCATCTTTCAAACATCCTTCTTAAAGAAAGAACAAAACATTTTCAAATCTTGTCTCTGGCTCTTTTTAACTTGCATTCCTGTAAAGTGGACAAAGATTGGATTAGTCTAATTACAGGATGGTTCTTTTAACAAGAAATCTGCTACAGAGAGGTCTAAAATGGCCTAAATAATTAAAGTTTTCTTTCTTACCCTCTTCATCTTAAGCAGTGAGTAATGTTTGAAGTCCAGACTGAGCCACCTGACTAGAGCCTTTCATTTTTAATTGGTTGACCTTAAGTCCACCAGCTGTCTTTGCTAGCAGCTTTTTTTCTGAAACCACTCTACAAAGACTTAGAACAAATTAGGAAGACTAAATTACTGCGGACTAACACTTTGTGACCTTTTGACATGCCAAGTGTACATTGCCTCAGAAGCAGTTGTAGATTTGGCTGCATGGTATTCACTGGAGTGTTGCCATTTTGCTGGGTAATATTGTTTTAATTATTCTTTAAGAAGCGTTGCTTGGGTGCAAATGGCAGAATCCAGTTCATTTCATCCTCGCTGGGAAAAATAAGATTACCTGGGTGCTTGAGGTGAAACGTCTGGCAGGGGGGTTTGCTTTGGGGCCTGGTGGTTGCAGGTGGGTTCGGGCATGAGGAGGAAGTTTGGGAGATGTTTTGTGTGAGGGCAGATGGAAAGAGCCTTTAAAATCCTGGGGGTGCAGTCCTGGGGCTCGCTGGGGAGGGTGACCCCAACCTCCATCCTCCTGCTTCCCCTCTGCCATGCCATGATCCCAAGGGGGAACGGCTTCAAGCTGAAGGAGGGTGGATTTAGGTTGGATATTAGGAGGGAATTGTTCCCTGTGAGGATGGGGAGGCCCTGGCACAGGGTGCCCACAGAAGCTGTGGCTGCCCCTGGATCCCTCCTGGCCGTGTCCAAGGCCAGGTTGGAGCAGCCTGGGATAGTGGAAAGTGTCCCTGCCCGTGGCAGGGGGGTTGAAACTGGATGACCTTTGAGGTCCCTCCCAACCCAACCCCCCCTCTCTGATTCCCCCTGTGGAAATCCAGCAAAGGGCTGTGCAAACACATCCCAGCAAATTCCCAGGCAGTGCAGGAGTATCTGATTGTCAGGTCACACCCAGGGTATTTCTGACAGCTTTCACCAACTCCACTGCTGGTTGGAGTGAGGTGAGACAGCCTGTTCTCAAATGGAAAAATAGAGGGGTTTGTGTGTGTTTTGTGTTTTGCAGTCACAAAGAGCCAAAGAAACTGCCAGTTGTTCACACCTCTCAGTCTGGTGAGCTGGTTGTCACCTATTTTTTTTGCGGAGAAGAAATTCCCTACAGGAGGATGTTAAAGGCCCAGAGCCTGACACTTGGGCACTTTAAAGAACAGCTGAGCAAAAAGGGAAATTACAGGTAAGAATGTGTGATGTGTCTGTTCTTTAGTGTGTTACAAGGAGGCAAAAGAATTGGCAGGTATTTTGCAGGGCTGCTGCAGTGACACTTTGGATTTTCAGAGTGGATCTTCTTAGTCCCTTCCCACTCAAAGCAGGAACAATGTGGAAATGGGGAGAGGTGCCTTGGCTGCAGGGCCACCTCCTCCCTTCCTCCCCAACCTTTTCCCAGTTGCATGAGGACCTGGCATTAGCTTCAGCTCTTCTCCAAAAAGCTTCTTGAGATGGCTTTGTGGCAAAGGCATGGAGCAGTGGGATTCAGATGCCAAACTGGGGTCAGTGTTCATCTGGGTGCTGGCCTCCTGCTTTGCCTACTGTTCAATTATTTAATTTTTGATTATTTTTTTTTTGCAATGGTGTGGCCATAAATGGGGTCAGTGATGGGCTGCTGAGGGACATGGAGATGGAGCTCGCTCCCTTTTCTCTTCATTAGAGGGGAAAAAACCTCTGCCCTGCAGGGAAAGCTCCACCAGCAATACCCAGTTCCTCCTCAGAAACACCAACAAGCCCTGCTGGTCTGGTTTCTAGCTCCTATCTCCCAGTTTAACCAGTTTGCTGCTTCCTCTGCTCAGCCATGGCAATAGCCTCACACTGGCTCTTTTTGGCTGCCCTTTCCCAGTGGATCAGGGCACTCTCGGGGTGCTCTGTTGGCCATTTGTCCTGCAGGGTGAGCAGGAGAGGGACATTGTAGCTATTTTTTATATATCTTTTTAATTTGCACTGGGTTTGGTGGTGCTTCAGAGAGCTGGGTGTCTTGCCCTGTCGCTGATTTAACCTGCAGATGGTCATTTTGGTTTGGTACAAGGAATTCTCCCCTTGCTGCCCCATCACTGGCCTCTCTCTAGGTGTGGAAAATCCTCCTGTACAGGCCAGGGGTTGGTGACCCTGGGCACTCTCAGGCTGGGGGATGCCAAGCTGGGATCTCTCCATGGCTCTTGCATAGTGGGGCTGAAATATTCCAATTCCTCTCCAAACCATCTCTGCAGCCCACCCAGCTGCCATTGGATGGCACCAAACCTGCCAGTGCACCCAACCTGGACACCCTGCAGGATAGTCCCTGGGCTTCTGGCACCTTTGTGCCATTTTCCAGCCCCTAAAGCCTGTCCCACTGTGCTCCTCCTCATTTGCAGATGAATTTCCTTGGCCTCACCACTGCCCTGCCACTGCCCAGTGGCTGTGTAGTCCCATCCCCCTCACAACTCCAACTTTTTTTAGCGTTTGTTGGTTTTCTGTGACATTTTTCGTGTGATGTCCAAGCGCAGGACTAGGCTCCTAAAACCTCTGTGGCCCAAAAGCCCCTCCAGGTGCAATTATTTGTGCCTTGTCGGACTGTAATTACTTTAGAAAATGTTTTTAAGTGACTGACAAGGATGAAACAGCGTTTTGCTTAGATCTCACCCCTTTACACCTGGGTAAAGACAATACAGAAATTTATAAAAGGAACTTGGGTACGTGCCCAGTATTTTATCTTGCACAGACACAAGGTGAAACTAATTACACAAATGTGTGTACCTCCAGGGAATCATTTTGATCTAAGCTTTGACTTTTGGCTGGACTTTGAGTGAAACTGCGGGTGACCTTCAGGGGAGAGGTCCGCAGTGCCCGGAGTGGCGTGTGTGTTACGGGGAGGCACTAACTAGGCTGCTTTGGTCACATCTGGCATTGATTTCTTTTTAAGGCACATTTAATAAGCATGTCTTTGAAGCCCTCGCCTTTCATTTAATGCACAAAGACATGCAGAAATGCTCCACTCTCCAAATTCTTTATTGATTGGATCAGTTTGCGAGGCGGGTACCTCGGGCTCCCGCGATGCCAGAGCCCCGCCGGGGAAGCGCTGCCTTGGCTTTCCACACCACCCACCCCCCACCCAAAAAAAAACCCCAAAAAATTAAAAAAAAAAGAAAAGAATTAAGCAGTGATTTAATACTGATGGCGTTAACAAAAAACAAACATACACGCACAGGGAAAAGTGGGTGGTGTCGGGTAATCTGGCGATGGCAGCGGTTCAAAACAGAGCTGCAAGGCCGGGCCCGCGTGCCTCGATTGGTGCCAGATGTCCCAAAAAATAAAATTTAAAAAAAAAAATAGAAAAAAAAAAGGAGCAAAGCTTGCCACATAAAATATGTTTCAATGGAAAGCCCATTGCTGAGCAAATAAGAGCAGGGTGACTTGTTTGAAGATGTTGTGGGGGTGGATTTTGTTTCTTTTTTTTTTCCTTTCTGCTTTGCCTCCTCCTTTTCTTATTTTACCCCGTTTCTCTACGAAATAAGGGTGTAATTATGTAAAAGGTCATAGCGTGTTTTCTCAAATAAAAAAATTTTGTAAACACAGCCAGGGCTCGGGCTTGGGAAGGAAGTTCTTGGGAAGAGCAGCTGTTCTGTGGACAAGGGAGAAGGAAGGGAAAGTTCTTTGTAATTCATTCAAACTTTCCTTGGGTGTTTTGGGTTTATTTCAAGGCTGCCATCCTGGGGAATTGTGGCCTTCACCTGCAGCATGGAAGTTGGTGGGAGTTGGGCCATTGACTTCCCTGAGTGCAGGCTCTGAAGGACTCAAATAATACATTTTTTTTCCTTGCCGAGCCATTAAAGATGCAACGTGTCAATTCTGCTTGGAATGACTTCACAGAAATACATCCTACCCGCACCTGCACTAATTGGAGGTGGTTTCATCTCTTTGACTGAAAAGAGGGACCTTTTATCCCTCTACCAAAATAATCCGAATGTCCCTGAAAATAAAGAGATTTGCAGGGCGATGTGGCTGTTTCAAAAATGCATCATAAAGCAAGTCACTAAATAAAGATGTCAGATTCCAAGGCCCTGCTGTGGCTCTTCCAGTTTTAGTAGTAAAAGTGAGCTTCATTTGATCTCCTTTGCAATCCTAAAGCAAATCATGATTACAAACCCCTTTCTCCCTGACCAACATCTGCCAACCCAAGTTTGCCTGGAAACTACAGGTTAATTTTTTATTTTTTGATATATGATTTTTTATAGAGATATATATATCTTTTTTTTTTTTTTCTTTTTAATCCATCTGCTGGAATATTTTCCATCCCTGGCAATCAGATGGCAAAGGCCTTTTCCAAGGGAAAAGCAGGCATCTCCAAGGAGGTGTTCGGCGGCAGACGGACAGACTCCCTAAATGCTACCCCTCTGAATGGAAGCCCTTCATTTGTGCATATGCAATTAAGCAGCCTTAGAAGGAAGAAAGCTCCAAACGGGATAAAAGGAACCTTTAATCAAGAAGCTGAACGGTCTAATTCAGGATAATAGAGGGGTCCTTACTGTTTGACACAGGAGGGGTGGGGGTGCTTTTTGTCTCTTTCGAGCCTTGGCTTCATGATCTAACGACCCGGAGCAAAAGAGCAGGAATGCAGGACACTGCTACTTGACCTCCCCGTGTCACGGCCCAGGGGCTGGACCAGGCTTTCTCAGAATGCTCCTGAGCCTCCAGAAGCTGAGGAAGGAGTCTGTGTCCCTTAGCTTGGACCCGGGAATGGGGTTGTTCCAAGTCCAGGATGTTTTTTTCCAGCGGGAACACCGCAGAGTTTCAGCTCCTGCGTTGCAGGAAGCTGGGATGGTTTGCTTTTCATCCATCCTTTTAATAACAGTTGCTAATTTTAATGTTGGGCTTCAGCTTTGAAACAAGAAAACACATGAAAGAAAGAAGGTGGGGAGAGAGGGGAACCTTAAGAATGCTCGGCTTTGAAATCCTATTTATTTATTTTTAAATGAGATACTTGACCAGAAATCACCGCGCTTTCTAATTTTCTCTATGGCTGGGGATACCCACTGCCAGTGTGTGCAATCTGCTCCCTGGAGAAGCTGTTGTCACCCCTGAGGAGCGTTCACAGCCCTGCTCCTGCCATCCCACCACATCCCTGCAGCCCTGGGGTTGCTTTCAAGTCACCAGACCTGAGCCACCCTTGAGGTGTTCCTGGAGGAACATCCTCAGGAGGGAGAAATTGGAAACGTCTGTGGTTATGACAGAACCAGCAAAGCCCCCTTAGCCTTTTATACCTTTTGATTTTTATATATATATAATTTTTTTCTATTATTTTTTTTTTAAACCTGTGTTTTAATTCTCTTTGCCACAGATACTACTTCAAGAAGGCGAGCGACGAGTTCGACTGCGGCGCGGTGTTCGAGGAGGTCTGGGAAGACGAGACCGTCCTGCCCATGTACGAAGGAAGGATCCTCGGGAAGGTGGAAAGGATCGATTGATGCCGTCTGCGTTTCCCAAGAAAACTCAACCTAGGAAAAGTCTGTGGACACACAACAGTAGTGATGACAAGGAAGGAGGGAGAAGAAAGAAAAAAAAAAAGCTCTGAAGGAAAAGTTTTGAACCAATGAAGAAAATAAAGAAGTGAAGTCTACGAAGACTTTGCTGAATTAGCCTTAGAGGAGAAAAATGGCATTTATTATTCATGAGTTGGGTACTGAGATGATAAAAACCCTGGACTATTTATTAGAAACATGACCACTGTTGGCTATTGGAGATGCAGACCGTGTTGGAGAGACTTCCATACATAATATATGATTTCCTGGGGATCTGAAATCTATGGACTAAGAGAAACTGTGTATAGCTTACCTTAACAGTAATCCTTATTGATATTTATTGAACAGTCTGTTTTCCCTTAAGTCCAGTTTTTGGATATGCTGCTTTAACAATGGAGAAGATAGGGGCTGGGAAGTGGGGTGAGGGGAGGAAGGATTATTTTATTTTTTTACGTTTTTCCCACTATCTAAAATTTAGGAGTTTGGCGATAAACGCATTCGTGATGATTCTTTTTTTTTTT
>VZDJ01000223.1:3695134-3756440 GCA_008694505.1 Cyanoderma ruficeps
GTCGTGCCCAGTATTTCTCCAAGTGAAGATAAAACTTTCCTAAAGAAATAATATTAATAATAATAGTAATAATAATAAAAGCCGAAATAAAAATCCGTTCATTTAGAGACCGGTGCATTTTAATCTATGCTGCTCTAATTTGAAATAAAGGTCTTAAGCATTAACTCTATTTAAATGCAATATAACAACAGCAACAACAACAACAGGTTATTTTGTCCATGGATTTCGGCGGGGCGAGGTTTTTGCTTTGCTGCTCTCAGTGGTGCCCAAGGTAGAGCAAAACCCCGAGCCTGGGAGAGCTGTAGAAGGAGCCATCCCATTCCCATGTCCATCTTTAGCACACCAGGAGGTTAAAGAGCCCGTGTGGATTCCACAGAGCTAAAGGTTTTTTTAGCTGTTCAGTGTTAGCACTACTTGTGTTTGGAGGCCGTGTAACTGCGATGGGGCGTGTTCAGCTCGGTGTGGAGCGTGTGAGTCCTTGCGTGGTGGGGTTTGGTTGGGGTTTTGTTTTTTTGTTTTGTTTTTTTTTTGGTTGGGTTTTTCTCTGCCTCACCCTGAGCACCCACAGGCCGTGGGAGATGTGGGTGAAAGCTCTGGAGCTCTGCGGGGTGAGGTTTTTTTGGGGCAGAACGACCCTTTTCCCGAGAGAGACCTTGCATTTCAACAGTTGGGGTTTGTGTTGATTAAGTTAATCTGTGCGTTCTGTTTGCCATTTGCTACTTTGTGTAAGTCTGTATATATTGTAGAAAACGTATGGTGGAAATATTAATACACTATCTCTAGTGTTTTTAAATTTAATCAGTACAGTACCTGTGCCTGCATGGTGTTACAGACCATGCTTCGCCCTATATTCAGGGTTCAAGCTTTCCCTTGCTTGTTTAAGGGGTTTATGTATAAATATATTTTATGCCTTTTATTACAAGTCCTGTACTCATGACTTTTGCCATGGCATTTTGTTCTACTTATACTGTAAATTATGCATTATAAAGAGTTTCATTTAAAAAAAAAATTACTTGGTACAATAATTATTGTAATTAAGAGATGTAGCCTTTATTAAAATTTTATATTTTTCAAATTAATATTGTCTTGACTTTTTTTTCACCCTTAATGCTTTAAAAGGGGTTTTTTTTTGCTCATCTGTGGTGGTAGCTGGAAAGAGCTGGTGAGGGGTTGTTCCTGCTGGGAAGGAGGCAAGGCAAAGGCTGGAGCTGCTCTTCAGTGTGAGGATTAAATCATTTACAGGCCCTTCAGGTAACTCACCTGCAAATTTAACCCTGGTCTTGTTTCCAGACCGCAGCGCTGAGCTCACCTGACGGAGCCAGGCTGTTGGGACCAGGTTGATGGAGCCAACCTGATGGAACCATCCACAGGGATGTGGTCCCCAGGCTGCAGCTCCTGGCATGGCACAGGTGGTGGGTTTGGTGTTGGGTTTTGGGGACGGTCACATCCCTTCCCCAGATGTGACTGAGCTGGGACTGCTCACCTACATGCCACACCAGAGTAAACTCATCTTTGTGAGGTTCAGGGCGATCCCCAGCTCCGTAAAGCCCCAGTGGCCACGTTGGCCAAGGTGAGCTGGGCTGAGGTTTGCTGGCACAGGGAGCTCCTCTCTGTGCACCTTCCCCATCACCCTTATTTATGGTACAAACCCTGTTTTAGGGCTCAATGAGCTTAATTTGCTCCTCAGGGAAGCTGTCCATAGCAGGGCTGGATTTGTCTCCCAGCTGTCGCCCAGACCTTCCCCGGCTCCAGCAGGAAATGCTGGGAAGGCAATTGTGGGGCTGCTTTTGGTCTGTCCTGTTGGTAACCAGAACCAGCCCTTTGCTTCTGCCTCACCAATGGCACTGACTAGGGCTTCTTTTTATTTTTTTTTTTTCTTCTCTCTCCACCCTATTTTTTTTCTATGAGGTTTTAAATTATCTGGGTTATTTTGTGTGTTTGAGAAGACTTCATTTAAAACATCAGTAAAACTTGTATCAAAGGGCTCAACTTCACACTGAGTACACAGAGCTGGGGACTGAATCCTGCAGTTCAAGGGAGCTGCAGGCAGTTTTACACATTTAAATGGATGGTGCCTTGTTTTAAAAAAACCATCTGAAGTTCATGGGGTTCATCTTAATTGATAAGCTGGACATAACGGATGGGTGTAGGGAGACTTCAACAACATAAGGGAAGAAAGATTTTTTTTTTCCCCCCTCTCTCTCTTTTTTTAGTCTACCATCAAAGGTTGGGAACTTAGCACTACATCGTAGTATTATTTTTCTTCTGCTATTAAAATGAATCACACTGTGCCTAATTCTTCTTGGGAAGATGAATGTATTTGAGGCAGCTTGAAGCCATTCAGTGCCTCACAAGCCTTTGCATCTTTCTATCAATGTTCCAAAATACTCACCTCTGTTTTTTTGGATGTCTGTAGAAACAATATATAAAATGGCTTCAAATACATGGCAGGCTGTTTAGTGGAGATGAAAGGGTATTTGAATAGTCTTTTTAAAATGAATGAAAAGTGAATACTCTCTTCTGTTTCAATTATAAGTGGGACATGGAGCTCGTTAGACACCACCTTAATATGTGACACTCTGAAAAATGTTCACCTACCTTCAGCAGTTCAGAAACATTTTGTTTTTTAGCTTGTCTCGGGATAAAGATCGTGATTACAGGTCTGGCATGTTCCCTGCTAAATGGAGAGGCAGCGTGGGAAAGTTCTGCTCTTACAGCTTGAAAGTAACATCCAACAAAATTTTTTTTTACACAGTACAGAAGATTGAAAGGGAGTAAGAACCTTATTTTTGACCCAAGTGGGGGTTTTTTTTAAGTTTAGCTGAAGTTTATCAGGTTTAACAAAAACTATGTAAATTCATGCAGAAAAAAGGTGCCCACGGAACTGGCTGCGGTATCAAAATATCCTGTGTTGGGTTTTTTCAGAGGAGGGATCCAAAATGTTCCAGTTTGGGTCCTTTTCCAGAGGAGGGACCCAAAATATCCTGTCATGGGTCCTTTTCCAGAGAAAGGATGCAAAATATCCTTGTTTGGGTCTTTTTCCAGGGGAGGGATCCGAAATACCCTGGCATGGATCCTTCATTCTAGAGGTAGGACCCAAAATGTCCTGATTTGGATCCTTCCATAGGAAAGAAACAGAATGTCCCAGTTTGGGTCCTTCACCAGAGGTAGGACCCAAAATGTCCCAAATTTGTGTCCTTTTCCAGAGGCAGGACCCAAAATGTCCTGATTTGGGTCTTTCCAGAGGAGAAGCATCAGTAACGAGCTCCACTCTGCAGGAGCAAACTTGAGCAGGGCTTGAGCGCTGTCCCCAACAATTCCACACGCTCAAATCACACTCATTCTTAACACTTAAAACTTTTTTTTTTTTTTGTCTTCAAAGCAGCCTGGAAACTCTCCTGAAGCCCCACAGCACCCACAGAGGTAGGTGGTGGTGGATAATTGCCGGGGTTAGTGGTGGCCAGAGGAGCTTCAAAGCCGTGTGTCGGCTCCGGGTCACCATCCAACAAAAACACCAGCCCCGGTTACTGCCCAATGCAAATGTGTTGATGGACCCTTAACAGTCCTTGGGAGCATTTGGGATGTGAAGCCTGGAGGCTGGGAATCATAAGCAAGCCCTGAGGCGCCTTTTTTTTTGGGGAAAAAGAAACACTTTCCCAAGTGTTTCACAGCTGGAATTTGTTGGGGCGTGTGGCGATCAGCCACAATGGTCTTGCTGCATCCCAAATCAAGGCTGGAAGCAGTGGGGAGTGGGGATGGGCTGAGTGGGGAGGGACAGCTGCAGGGCTGGTTCTCCTCTCTGAGTGGGGACAAGGACCCTGGAAGCCTGCATTTGGTTTTCTCCAGCAAAAACCGGGCTGCATTTGGATGCACAAAACTTCCCAGCCCTTGCTCGTGGGCCTCTCCACTGGCCTGGGTTGGTCATAGTGACAGATTTGTTCTCTCTCTACCCTGAATGTTTGGCATCCCCTGGCCCAAAGGGTGCAAAACATCTGAAAACTTCCCCTGAAAACATGAGCTTAAAATAACATGAAATAAATAGAAAATAAAATCTCCCCTCCCTCCGTGAACAGAGACACTGCACATTACTTTGAAAGGCACCAGTACTGGGAGGATGCTTTGCATTGGTGAAGTCCCCCAAAAACTCCCTCCTTTCCCCAGGTGCTGGGATCAGGAGCATGGCCAGTTGCCCCCAGCCTTTCTCAAGTCTCTCAGAGGTTGTTTTCTCCCCCCTACCCTGGGAGTTTATTGCCTCCAAACCCATGAGTCAGCCACCACTGAGCCGGGCTGGAGCATCTGCTGGTTCACACTCTGCCTGCCTTATATTGGCAACAGCATTCCCTTCCTCTTTCACCTTCCATTAACCTCATGTTCCTCAAACACCTTCATCCAACTACTCCATTCCGGTAGCAACCTCAGATTAATTAAAAAGGAGAGGAAAAAAAAAAAAGAAAGAAAGAAAGGAGCACACTGTCTTTAAATGAGGTTCCTATCCCATTGCTTTCAAATGCTCTGTCTTAATCACAGAGCCCAGAAAACACCCACACACTGGAGGCTGGAGAATTATTTAAGGCAAATCATCTTCCTTCCTCTTCTGAAAAAAGATCAGACTAGTTCTGGATGGCGAGAGCAGCTCTGGTTCAGGTCCTTTCCATTCTTCCCACAACGTCCCCAATTCCTGCCTGCAGCCTTGCCCGGCCTCCCCACACAGCCCTGCACACACTCCTTTCCCCCTCGCCCTCATTAGCATCTTACTGATCATAATGAAGAGTCCCAGGATGAATTTCTCTAACACTTAAACCATGGCCTGCCATATGTTTTAGCCTCTCTTTTAAGTTAAATGAGTGTTGTGGTGCGTTTAATCTTCAGGGAGCACTGAACCCACAGAGTGAGAGAGGAGGCTAATTTTGGACATCAGATCTAGGTGATAGCATAATTTCAGACAATTTTGGCTGACCTCCCTGGGCAATGCCCTTCATCTCTTTCATGAGAAGACCTATTTTTAGGGAAGAAAGCCCATTAAGTCTTGCCTTCCTTAATTCAGCTCTTCACATGATAAGATTCGACAGGTAGGTCATCTTTTTTTACTNNNNAAAAAAAAAAAAAGAAAACAGAAAGACCCTCTGGGAATTCTGCCTTTCAACGTTTGTCTTGGGCCCTGCAGGAGTCTGGAACATCTCTGAACCCTACAGTTGGTCCTGCTTTGAAACCACCGCCTCGTCATTGCTCATGCACGGCGCCCGCGCTGCCGCCTCATCTGCAGTCGCAGCACTCCCGGCTCCCTGCTCCCTCTCCCACTGCCCTGGCAGCTCTCCTTGCCTTCCCTCCCCTCCTGCTCCTGTTGTGTTGGCTCAAAGCGAGCTCTCATTCTCCCCAAATCCATTCAAAAGTCAAAGGATAAATGGGATGTGTACGGGTCCTACCTCAGTCCTTCCCTTTCCCTTCTCTCAGAGCTGCACCCTCGGTATTGTCCCAGCGAGGGAGCCCAGCTGGCCCCTCAAGGTCTCATCCAGCCCCAAAACAGCGACACCATGGAGTCCACCAAAATCCCTCCACTCCTTCGAAGTATTCACAGGTGAAGCTCGAAACAAAAGTCTTTTCCAAAGCTCTTGTTTCCTGCAATCCTTACATCCCTAAAGGTTCCTGGGATCTCTACAAACAAACCATCCTTTTCCAAAACACTCCACAGCAAATGTCTCTCCTCTACAGCTACAAAGGTTGGAGGGTCACAGAGCACCTGAGGGTCTTCACCTCCAGGGACCAACCCACCACCAGCCCCGGCAGGACAGAGGCAAAGGCCAGGTTGGGGTTGGACACTGCTCCTGGGAATGGTGCAGCTTTCACCACACCAGCTGGTGCCCAAAGATGATTCAGGAATAACGAGGAGACAGCTGATGAAATGGCCAGTGAAGGGGCCACTCTGGCTGGAACAGCTGTGGAGGGGTTAAACCCTCCCCGTGGTGCTGCCGTGCAGAAACCAGGCAAAGCTCGGGTGGGGGTTTTTGCATTGAGATTCAAATGCCCAGATCAAAGCAGAGCTCCAGGAAGGAAGAGCCAATTTAGGTTGGAACCAGACAAAACTTTCTCAGCTAACTTCTGGGAAGTGGAACAAGCAGGTTTCAGAGAGGTCCCATCCGAAGGGAGCGGAGGAGGCGGCCCTGTCCCTGTCCCTGTCCCTGTTCCTGTCCCTGTCCCTGTCCCTGTCCCTCTCCCTCTCCCTCTCCCTCTCCCTCNGAGAAATGTTCGAGAGTTTAACTTTGCTAATTTATGACTCTGTGCTCTGCCCCTTCTCCCTGGGGATTCACTGCCCTGACCTTGGACACAAGGGGAAGAGGAAGGAGACCTCTCACCTTGCCAGTGTGAAAAGTTGCCAAAGCAGGGAGAAAATGTCCACTCACTTATTCTAGGAGCATGCAGCACTTCTGTGTTTCAAGTCTTTGTAGATTTGCAATGCCTTTAAAAAAAAAACCCCTCACAACTGTCCAGTGTGGGGTGTTTAATTACCAGGTAAAACAAATTTTTTTTAGGCTCCATTTAATTATTTGATTGCACAGTAACCAAAGAGTGTAAGAGGGCTGTAGCCAGAAGGCACTTCAAAGCAATGCCTTGATGTTTCTTAGTGGGCATTAATGGTTTCTGAAGGCAGGAGATTGTTCTAAAAAAATATTAAAACCCTCCTCATGATCCTGCCAGCAATCTCAAAAAAATGCATAAACACTGGAATCCTCTGCCAGGGAAGAAAAAAAAGAGTTCAAAGGGATCTGAGAGTTTTCATGTAAAGTTTAGAGTTTAAGGCGTGACTGTTGGCTACGGAGCCCCACTGTTTGAACTCTTGTTTATTAAAAACAGTTTCCCAGCATTTCACAGGGTTCAGAAAGACAACAGCAAAGTGCAGCCTTTTTCACAGCACAGCCTTTAAAGGCTCCATTGATTTCTACCTATGTGTTTTATCTTCTTTTTTGTCCTTTTTTTTTCTTTTTTTTTTTTTCAGACATTGAAGTTTAGCACAATGTCCAAGGCTGAGCTGGGGCTGTGGTGGAGAGAACCACTCTGGAATAAGAGTTTGCCACGATTTTTTTAAATACTTTTTTAAACAGTCCACTCCAGACTCTCCAGTGTCCCAGAAGACTGGATGACAGCAGCAGCAGAATTAGGAAATGACAACTTGGCTGGCCCCAGACTCCGACTGCCTTTTTGATATTATCACCAACCCTCCAGCCTTTATCTGAGCCTCAGCTCTCAATCAATGTCCAGCCAAACAATTGGCCACTGAGAAACCAAAAGTCTTTTTTTTTCCCCCTCAGGATGGGAGATAATCCTTCAGCCTGCCCTGTCTGGGCACGCATCTTATTTTTGATGAGCCCACCACCACACCTAGACCAGGCTCATTTTTTTTCTTTTCTGTGCTTACACTTCTCTCTCTCTCCTTCATCCAGCCTCATTTGTCCAAAAAAAAACCTCCTAGTTTTTGAAGTGAAGGGGTTTTTTATCCAGGAATGAAGTGAAGGGGAATCTGCAGCGTGTTGAGGCTCGGTGCTTTTGGCTGTGCCTGTGCTTTGAAGGGGCAGCTGGACTGCTCACAGCAAGATGCCACAATTCCTGCAAGGGCAAGGACAGCAGGCACACAGCAGCACTGGGAAAATCCTGTGCTGTCCTGGGAAAAAAAGCTTGCAGCTGAGTGTTTTAGCAAGTTCTTTAAGTCTCACTGCAGAGATCTGAAGATAACACAGCTCAGAGCCGCCCGGGCTCTGCCTTGAACAACAGAGGGGTCTGGAAGTGCTGCCAGAAGACTTTATAAAAGGCACATTAGGAGCAGAATTAAAGTAAACATAAACCAAAACAAACAGAAACATCTGCTGAGCAGGTAGCCTGAGAATAAACTCCTTATTAAAGCTGCTCTGCAGGCTGAGTGCTCAGCTCTGAGTCACGGGGGTGCTGCCAGGTGACATCGGCTGCGCCTCTGACGCAGGAGAGAAAGAGCTAAAAATAGAGTCACGTCAAAGCCCTGACACAAACACATCGGAGGGGAGGGAAAAGAGGATTTGAGGCAACAAACATGGGACTCTGAGTTTCTGGCTGGGTCCTGCTCTGTAAACGTGTCCAGGAGCTTACAAGAGATGCGCCAGAGAACATCTCCATGCTCAGAGGGCTGCAGGGTGCAGCAGGATGGGGAGGGATGGAGAGAGGATTTCTAGGATTCCCTCGAGGGAAGAGGGTGTGTGTGATGGAGGAGGGCAGGTTGAGGTAACATCAGGCCCTGAGCATGTAAATCACACTCAGGGTTTCGCACCGGAGTCACCGTGTTCAAACCTGAGGACAAGGAGCAGCGTCCTCCAGGCTGAGGAGATGTTTGTGGAGGATGGTGTGAAAATGTGTCACCTGCTTTATACTTACGGAGATAAGCTCAGATCTTAAATGCAGTGGGGAAAGAAGAAGAAAAAAAACCCCAAAAAAATCTAAAAAAAAGAAGGAGCAGAAAATTTCTTCCTGTGCACAGCTGATGGCAAAGTGCTGCTCCAAAGATGCTCCTGGAACCAGGCACAGCCACAGCCCAGAGCTGAAATCATCCTGCTGCCATCCCCATTCCCAGCAAAAATCCTCTCCTTCCCAACTCCAGGGACTGACGGAAAATATGAACTTAATTTTGGGCTCTGTTACCCTTAAATCGGCGCAGTTCCAGTAAAATCAGATTAAAATACCTCCAGTTCCTGATGTTTGGGGATATTTAAAGTGAGATCAAAGCACTTTTAACCAGCCCTTTTGGTAGCAGGTTTGATGAGAAACACAGGTGCAGGAATACATGAAGCTGGGCTGATTTAAATGCTGCCTTGCAATGCTGCTCCTGATCCCTTAAATATCAGCTGGGGGCGGGCAGGAGGAATGGAGGGATGATGTTTTCATACAATAATACCTTCTTTTTTTCTGGATACCTTTTTTTTTTTTCTGGATGCAATTTGAGCTGCTTCACACTTCACCAAGATCAGGGATTTTGGGATGCCACACTTCACCAAGATCAGGGATTTTGGGATGCCACACTTCACCAAGATCAGGGCTTTTGGGATAACACATTTCACCAAGATCAGGGATTTGGGATAACACATTTCACCAAGATCAGGGATTTGGAAACAATACATTTCACCAAGATCAGAGATTTTGGGTTGACACATTTCACCAAGATCAGGGATTTGAGAATGATGCATTTCACCAAGATCAGAGGTTTTGGGATGACACATTTCACCAAGATCAGGGATTTTGGAGATGATACATTTCACCAAGATCAGGGATTTTGGGATAACACATTTCACCAAGACCAGGGATTTGGGATGATACATTTCACCAAGATCAGGGATTTTGGGATAACACATTTCACTAAGATCAGGGATTTTGGGAATGATACATTTCACCAAGATGAGGGATTTTGGAATGCCACACTTCACCAAGAACTCTTGGTGCTCTTGGTCCCTCTCATCCTGCCTCCAGACAATACCAGCCCCATTCCAAACACGCCCAAATGAAGGCAGGTTAAATTTAACCATTTGACAACACCAATTAAAAGTCATCCCTTTTATAGTTCAGGAAAATCAGCGTTTCTTAGAAAGGGCTCAGCCCTGTTTGTTGACAAACGATGTGACCCCAGCAATTCATCCCCAGTGGGACAGGATGGGAAGTGCTATAGGATTTTCTCTGCTGGCAGCTTTCAAGTTTTATTGCACGCAATTAAAATGCAGATGAATAACACAGTAAAATAATAAAAAGCTCCTCATAAAAGTGCCCCAGCGAAACAAAACTGTCAAAACACAAGAAAATAAAAAAAAAACCCAACAAAAGAGCAAATATTGCTTCCTCTCAAAATATCGTGGAAGTTTAAACAAACTCTGTTATCAGGAGACCCCAAAGCCAGTGGATCAATTCCAGCTTCCTGCCTGCTCATCCACAGCTCCTCCAGAAGATCCTGTGCCCCACAGGCCCCTAAAAGTTGGGCTGCAAATCCCAGCCCCACATCACCCCGGGGTCATCTCAACCCCGTCAGCACTCCAGCCACCCACTGCTGTCACCTGGGGTTGGAGGGACACACAGACATGTCCAGCCCCACGTCAACGCCCTGCTGGGGCTGGTTGCTTTTGCTGACATGCCCAAAGGTTCCTATTTGTGAACTTTTTTTGCGTTTTTCATTCGATTTTGCTGGAAAAGGGACAATGGGAACCCTGCCAGCACCGGCTGACTGGGGAATTGCTGCATTTGTGTGCTATATATAAACAGCTTTTAACAAAGTTCCTCTCAAGTTATTTAATAGGAGGCATAAAATAAGCCAGGCTTGGGTTGTCAGTTCAGCACTGGGGAAGACACAAGATGCCAGTTTTATGATTCCTGCTTCAACTGAATGTGCACAGAGAGGAGAATAAAGCCAGGGCAGTGACTGTGATCCAGCCTGGGCTGGTGTGGCCACAGGGTGGGGACACTCTGGGGACACTCTGGGGACACGCCCCTGACAGCATCACCAACCAGCCCCTGGTCCCCAGCCTGGCAAATCCTCTCCTACAGATCCAGCCAGCATTCCTCCAAATCCCACCTGGACTTTTGCACGAGCAGCAAAAGCACAGGAAAATCCTAATAATAACTAAAAAAAAAAAAGAAAGAGGAGGGATGTTTCTCTTGGGGTAACTGAGGGGGCTCAACAGAGAACAGGCCAATAACAGAGGCGAAAAATAAACAAGACACAGAGCCCAGAGTGCCAGAGGGAAATCAGACATTAAAACTGAGGGACAGCATCTCTCTGCAGGGCTCTCCTGCAGGCTTTGAGCCTCACAGACTCTCTGAGGACAAAGCAAGGGGCAGTTTGGATAACACGGCTGCATGAGGCAATTCAGGCACCTGATCTGGCAGTGAAGCAAAGAAAAACCCTGAGCTGACACTGCTGGGAGGTGAAAGTTTCCTCCAGCCTGGGTTTGTGCACTGTCAGGAGAGGCTGGGATGTATTTTTGGGTGGGTTTCTAAGACGAGATGATTGTTATTACCAGACCTCACCTTGCACTGGCTTCATCCTGGGGCTTGGAGCACCCCTAGTGCAGCAGGTCCTGGCTCTGCACATAATTAACCATTCATTAACTATTAATTAACCATTAATGTGGGGCACAGGCAGGGTCCCAGCCTTGCACTGAGCCCTGGGGCTGCTGATTGCTCTGGCACAACACAAGGGGAGCAGCAAACCTGAATTCTGAGCAGTAACTTGGGCTCAAGTCATGGCTGAGTCACGGGACAGTCAAGGGACGCCCCATAAAGTTGATCCCTTTGGCCGACCCGACCAATTTGCAGCCCTGGGTCTCCCCTGTCACATCAGCCACTGTCCCCTGCAGCTCCCAAAGGCCAGATGCAGCTCTCCAGATTTCCAGCACCGGAGTTTGTTCAGTGTGGAGCCTCTCAGAGTAGCTCCCATCTTCCCCCGTGGCTCCTGCACTTACAGTTGTGATTTCTCTGCTCTTTCATGCGGCCACTGAACTCCTGTTATCTCCCTGAATTAATGTTAATGGCTTCCTTTAAGCTTCTCCTTTAGCTCTCCCTTCTTCCGACAACGTTTTGATGATTTTGATTCCTCCAGACTCTTTTCTTCCCCTGTCCTTGTGCTGCTTGTCTGCTCTGATCCCCAGCCTTGCCCTGACATGGCACTGGTGGCACTTGATCTGTGCAGGGGTCGTGGGCTCAGGGGGTTTGGGTGACGCCCTCAGGGCTGCAGGTGGGATGAGGGGCCGGGAGTGATGCTGGGGCAGCTTTGGGGATGTCAGGGCACTCGCTGAAGATGCCAAGAGCTGATCTGAAGCCTCTTGGCCAAGTCACACCTGCCCAGGAGCTGCTGCCCCAGCAGGGAGTGATCAAAGTTGTTCCCTTTCCCTCTGTCCCTCCAAATTTACAGCCCAAACACCTGAATCTATGGGGAAATGCTGTTACACAGGTTGTTCTGCCCTGTAAAAAACTCTGTGGAGGCCTTTCCCAATACCAGGGGGTCTCTGTTGCTCCTGGCACTCCTCAGCAGCCCCTGAGGTGTGCGGAGACAGATCCTGCGGTGAGGCCTGAGCTGCTCCTGAGTTCAGCCCTTCTCATCTCCACCAAAACAAGCTCATCCCATGGAGCACTGGCACAGCATCCCCTAGAGAGCAGCCAGTACCCAGATCCCTGTTTGGGGCTGCTCCCTCACCGCTGGAAATGGAGCTCACACTGGGCACTGTTGAGCCCTCATCTGACCAAGCTGGGCTCTGAATTTTGTCCAGGATGACACAGCAACAGATGATTTTTTTAAAATTTTTTTTTTTTAAACCGTTGAGCAACACCCAAGCACGTGCAAATCAGGACTTTTGCAAAGGGCAGCGTTCTGGGATGGAAATGGAGGATGCTGATGGGTTTGCTCCCAATTTGCAGGCTTAGCAAGGTCTTTAACCCCAGCTGCCTGCTCAGCCTCTCACCCCGCCTCTGCCCAGGCCTCTGTGCAGAAGCTGCTGCACAAAACCACCGAAACAGGGGCACAGGAAGAGTCTCTGGGAGGTTTTTGTCCTTGTGCAGCCCAGGAGGGACGGGGCGATGCTGATCCCGGCGACCGCGCCAGCCTAAATCCATCCTTTCACTGCTCTAAAGCGTTTGCTTAAGGCAGAGCCTTCTCTGGGGTCCAGGATCTCTTTCTTGCATTTTACGAGGGTTTTTTCCCTAATTATGGAATCTCTTTCAATCTAGCCCTCCTTTGATCACAGCTGGCCCCAGAGAGAACTCGTCTTGTCTGGATCGACTGAGAAGGGAAAGAGATGAGAGGCAGAAGTGACCTGCCCGGGATGACTAAGAAAATACTCGGCAAAGCAAAGACGTGAACACCAGCTTTGCACAGCCACAGCTTTAGAGAAACTTCAGAACAAACCTTCCTCCGTGTGATCAGCCACCACATCCTTCCAGGTAAACCACCTCTCGAGGAGGAGCCAGGGGTGAGCCATCAGTTGGCGCTTCCTGAGGCTGCCCTGCTCCCACATGGGATGAGGATGGACCATCCCTGAGGATCCAGAGGGAATTTCTGAGCCAGGACACCTTCCCGGTGCAGCAGAAAACCATCCCAGTTCAACGGCACAGAGGATTCACCCCGCTCTGATTCAGCTGACAGATCACAAAAGGTCCTGTATAACCCTTCCCATAAAACCCAGCTAAACGGGATTTCTTCAGAAAAAGGCTATTTTCGGTGCCACTCTGATTATTTGCCCTCTGTTGTCCTCCAAGAAGGATACTGTGAAGTTAATGATCCAGCCGTGGAATTTTAAATAGCTGCTTCATGACTAACAACATGTGCTCCGGATCAGCTCGAGCCTGTATTTACATATTTCCCATGATAACTCAACATATGGTTCTTGTTTGGAACGTGGAGTTGCTCTCTTCGTATTATTACTTTTTTTTTTTCTTTTCCCCTTTACTTCTTTTCACAATTACAGGGGGAAAAAACTTTTTTTTTTTTTTCTCTTAATTATTGTTAGCCAAGGCCCTGTGCAAATAAGAAGCCATGAGGGTGACCAGGAGCCCACTAATGGCTTTGTTTGGGTTCCCACCCGCTCCTGAGCAGGGGACGAGGTCACTCCTTCCCCATCGTGCCACGGGATGGGATTTCACAACCCTTCCCTGGCAGTGGCACTCTTCGGGAAGTTCCCACTAATGGTTTGAATTTCTTCCCTTTTGAATTCGCAGTTTTAAGTACGTAGAAAATTTGTACAATTTTGGTTGGGTTGGTTGGGGTTTGTTTTTTTTTTCCCCTCTGCCCCCTCCTCTTTTCTTGCCCACATCAAAGCCTTGGCTGCTGGCTGGATGGAAATGTCCTAACTGCTCTCATGGCACGGCTGGGATCACAGGAATTGGCATTTCCACCTCACGTGTTGTTTTCCCTGAACTCACCTCTGACAGTTCAACTCCTGAGGGTTCACCTATTTCCTTAGGGAGATTATTCCACATGGGAACTGGGCTCTAACTTTGGAAAACTGTTCCTTCTACCCGGTCACAAACATTATTTCCTTTATTTAATCTCATTGCTCCCCTTTGAACCGGGCTAAACAATTCCCATCCTCCCGGGGTATTTACACCCCTCTCACACTTGCGGGCAGACACCGTATCCCACCCTCAGTCATCGTTTTGCCAAGCTAAACATATGTAACTCTTTTAATCCTTCCTCATAAATCAGCCCAGCCCTTTCATCATTTTTATTGCTCTTCTCTGAATCCCGCCCAATTTGTTGACATTGTTCTGCTCTTTAGGTGCTCAGGGGATGGATGTTCCAGGTGAAATTTCCCTGGTCCCTGGTTTGGAGGTTAATTAACACAACCTCCCCCTCTGATTACCTGCACACAGGCCACGGGGCTGAGGCTTGATGCTGCAGCCTCTGCTGAGGGGAAAATGGACCCACCGATATCCCCTGGGATAATGAACATGGGATCCCAGCACTGAGAGCCTGCAAACCTCAGTCATGACCTGTTTGGGGAGGTCTGGAGCCCCTGTCACCCCACGGGGCTGCATTAGGGGAGGGATTTGGTTCAGCAACGTTTGATGCTCCAGAAGGGCCAGGCAGGAATTTGAACTCAAATTGAAAACCCACCTAAACCTCACTGTTAGCAGGAGCAGGTCTGGGACAAAGCCCCTCCAGCCCAAGGTTCCTGGGGAGGTTTTGTTCTGTCCTTGGCCCTTACAGCCAGCACACCTCAAGGTGACCTCAAGGTGCTCCTCTGTGGTGCCTCAAAGTGAAACCAGAGATTAGGAGAAAATCTCTTCTGGCACCAAAACTTAATTTGCTGATCAGAGCTTTGCCTTTGGCTCAGACAGAGCCATGTCCTGGGGAGCCCCATCCCACTGCCACACGACCAGGAGTGAGATCCCACACCACTCGTGGTCCTTTCACCTCTGATGGGGGCCTGCACTCCCCGCTCTGTCACACCAAAACCCCCAGAGCCCTGCAGCACAAAGGGAATTCTCTTTGGATCTCAGTGGTGTCACCATTTATAGACTCACAGAGACATTTAGGCCAGAAAACACCTCCAAGATTACCAGTTCTACCTTGGACCAAATGCCACCATGGCCACTAAACCATATCAAAATGTGCCTGGTCTACTTGATTTTTGAACACTTTCAGGGATGGTGACTTCACTGTTTCCCTGGGGAACCTGTTCCAATGCTTACCCACTCTTCCAGGGAAGGAAATTTTCCTCAAATCCAACCTGAACCTCACCTGGTCCCACCTGGCTTAGCATTAGACTATTTGCAGACAAATAGTCCACGATAATAAATACCTGGGTGAGATCAAAAGACCCTTAAACAGCCTTGATATAAAAAAAAAAAAATTAAAAGATCAGAGCAGTGCAATTTGGTTCTGTTCTTCACCACTTCTCTCCTCTTTGGGAAGGTAACTTTTGCATTTCAAAGACCCACGTCCCATTGTATGGAGGGAGCCAGGCTGAGCGCTTTGTGCTTCCTTGGTTTTGTCCGGTGGTTGTCCCACTAACCAGCCTCCCGCCAAGGGAAAGGGATTTCTCCCTTCTCCTGCTGACAGCAGCTTTGCTTTGAAAGGGAGAGTTGTCTGCTTCTTAATTAGTGCTGTCATGAGCTGGTCACTCCGGGCTGGGAGTGCAGCAGAGGAGCTCGGCTCTTCACTCCCCGCCGCATCCTGGGGAAGCGATTCCAGCCCTGCTTCAGCTGCGGCTGCCAGGAGCTCCTGGGGATTCTCCTAATGGCCCCATTCAAGCCATGAAACACCTCTCAGAAGCCTCGCAAATAAACGCAGGGCACTTTAGAGGAAGCGCAGAGATTGATTTGTTATAAAAGGGTTTCCTTTCAGACCCCAGGTATCCCGAGGTGCCGCACACAATAACGCGGGGCCGGCGTGGATCCTGCTCTGCTCGGGAAGCCCAAAGGCTGCTCAGCCACACACACAAAACCCATTCAGCTCTGGAGACTTCATAGCACCTATTTACAGAGCCACACGGGCTGTTGTTGCCCTCCCCAGTGTTTGTGTTCGTCACAAAAGCACCTGAGCAGAGTCTTGGGGCTGGAGTTGTGCTGTGGGATGTGTCACAAACCCACCACAAGTGATGGGACCATCAAACAACTCCAGCCCCGAGCTCCATCACCCTCCTGTCTCACCCATGAAGTCCAGTAAAAGCCATTCCATCAGCCTGCACAACCTTTCACAAGTGCTCCACAACATTCCTACCTTTCTTTTTGGTTTTTTTTTTACTTAAATAATATTTGATCTTGAAAAAATTAGCAGCAAATCAAGTTGGAGACTTTTTGACCCAGCTCTGTTGCAGTCAGCATCTCTCCATCTCCCTCAGTGCAGGTTTCCAGCTGATTGCTGGGCTCAGAAACACGCATATTTTCCTTTGTGTGTTGATTTGAATCCACACAAAATACAGGATAACTCTCCTTTGAAGAAAGTGGGAAAGCAGCATGGCAAGGAGCCATCGAGTTACTTTCTGTAATTCGTATTTTCTCTAATGAGAGCCTTTCCAGAAAGATATTCCCCTGGTTGCTGCACAAGTCAGACAGGTACAACAACAAGTACAGCAGACTTGTCATCCAGAGGTGGCTTTGAACCCGCTCCCAGGACACAGAGCACTCCTGAACTTTAAAGGTATTTAGATCCCAATCTGCATCTGGGCATTGTGGTTGACCATTTACTCCACTCCCCCATCACATTACGTATCTACCTTTATTTTTTCAACAATGACCCAGATGAAAACACGAGATGGGAACAACTTTTGACCTTGAGGCAATTTGTAGGCATCTCAGTTTTTTGACTTGTGTTTGTAAAAAATCAGAGGACTTCCACAAACGTGCCTAGCGTATGACTTGCAGCATTTTCCTGAAAATATCACTCCATTTTGCAGATCAGCCCAGCTCAGAACAGTTAGAAAATAAAATAAAGCACAGTAGGAACACGTGTAGCTTGTGTGCTTCCCATGCCAGAGCACTTTATCAAATCCTACATTTTTCCTGCTAGGATCAGCACAGTAACTTCCTCAGGCTTGAGACTGGAGATGAGACAGGATCCTGGACAAATACAGGATTCCCTGACATTACTGCGATACCTTCATGGGAAAAATCAGAATTTTAATGAATTTATCAAGAGGTTCCCAGGCCAGAAGGGAAAGTAATAAAGATCCATAACTCAGGCCAGAGCAGCTCCCCGAGTGCAGTCCAATAACTTACACATCTCAGATGAGAACAATCCTTTTACTCTTTTAATGACATTTCAAATTTACTACTCTGTGGAGAGATTTCAGATTTTTTGGATGAGTTCTGCCCCTGTGGCTCCACCTGCCTGTGCTACCCACAGCCCTGGGTCCCTGCTCCTTGCCTGAATACACTTGCAAATGCCCCGCCCTCGACATTTCTATGAATTAAAACAATTAGTTCCCATGAATTCATCATGGGTACAAGTTTGAAGCGCTCCTTTTGTGAGCGTTGGGGTCATTCAGAGTCACTCCTTGCGGAGACTGAGGAAAGCAGTCGGGATTTGGATGGGTGGGGACAGCCAAGGGGTCAAGGCGTAATTTCAAAGTGTCCCTCAGGATTTCCTGGCATCGCTTGTGCTGTTGGGATGTATTACAAGAGTGGGAAAAACGGCACCTCCAAAATCTTTTATCTCTACGATTACGTTTTCAATAGGCTTTAAAAACGCAAGGCCATCCATTAATTTCCTCTCTCAATGGCAGAAGCACCCGTGAAACTCCAAGCTCAGTTTGGCCCTCGAGCTAAACCCGGTGGCTCTCACAACCTGGAAAGCCTAGGCTGTGCTAACAGGGAGGGAAAAAAAAAATGTCTTGGAAGAAGAACTTTTCCTTCTTTTGAAGTCAGAATGGATTTGCAAGGGTCTTAAGTGATGAGGGGACAGTTTTAAGTAGAGGGGATATGTGTATAATTTTAACCATGTAAATAGTCCTTTGCAGCCTGGGAATCTTCAGACTTTTCAAAGCTTTAGAAGTTGGCACTGCATACTTGTTAAAATCAGTTTAACCACTTGCCAAGAGGTTTAAAGAAAGACGACACCTATTTTGCATGAATAGTAATATTACTCTGATGAATTTAGTTATACTAATGGGAGAGCTTAGAGAATATGCTCCTGCCCCTGATGGAATTTTTAAGGCAAATAATAAGCTTCTGGAGGGTGTAACCTAAAACAGACATTTCATAAAAGATTCATCCTTGAACAAAAAATGTCATGAAAGCATGAAATGAAAACTAGACGACAATCAGAATTCCTCTTGAAGTGCTTTGTAGTAATTATTTTTAAAAATCCTCACAAAAGGCTCTATTCAATTGCAGAATAGCAAGTGAGGTCTGGATGGTTCAAGGCCAAATAATTTCTGCAATGGAAAAAACAGGCTTCAGTTCTTCAGTTCTGATGTAAGGTATTGTAAATGGGCAGGAGCTCCAATTATTGCTGTCTTTTCCCCAGCTTCTGTGGGACGTGAATTGCCCACAGATAAACCCCCTGCTCTGCAAAGTGGTGACCAGCACCATTTGGAGCTCTGATGCCCCTGGTTCTACAGCATCACTGTGCCCAGATAAGGGTCGGGGGCTTGTGGCACCACCCTTTCATCTCTTTATTCTCCCTTCCCCTGTCTCATGCAGGAAAAGGCATTTCCCCAGCTGCCAAAACCCAGCCTTGCTCCCTCAGCCCTCTGCACCACGGGGACCAGGCACGGACGGGGTACAGCCAGGATTCCCCACCTCCTCAGCAGGGAAAAGCCCTTTACACACCCGTGGCATGCCCAGTTCCCATCCCAGGGCGTGTGGGATGTGCTGGACACCAGCACGGGGCCATTCCCCTCCTTTGGAGGGTCACAGGGTGGATCCCTGGGGAGGGGAGGAGCAGGCAGAGCAAGGCCAAGGCTTGGCATTGCTCACTGCAGGTAGAGCTGTGGGAGTTTCCAGTTCCCTCCAAGCCTACCCCACGTCTGCTTTGCCCTGAGGAGCCAGACTTGTGCCCGAAACGTGGGCGACAGCAGCGTCACTCTTCACCCAGACAATAGAGACTTGTTCACAGCTCGGTGGCAGCCCTGTAAAACTCTGAGCTTTCGAGTGTGTTTGAGTTGGGGCTTAGCTAAACAAAACTGGTTTTCTCAGCCAGGCTGTGGGATTCTCACAGGCCGTGTGCCTCCCTGTCCGCAGCTCTGACTTGCTCCCGGAATTCCTTCCCCTCTCCCTTCTTGTTTGTGCTGCTCACCCCTTTGGCAATTCCAATTTAGCGCTGAAAATCCTCCTGCTCCTTCTTAAACCGAGGGCTGACCTGTGTTTAAGACCGTGGTGTTTGAAGCAGAACCCATTCCCCACCAGAAGATTTTAATTTTAAGCTAAGTGCTGCGCTTTGTTTCCAAATGCTTTATTTAAAATTGCTTCAATGTGTAGTGTTCTGAAAAATTATTTCCCCTATTCTGAGGCTTTTCTGGCTTTGGATTTTTCCATCCTGATTTTTAGGACTTGTCTTTTTTTCTTTCCTGAGGAGCTACTATCCCCCCCTAAATCAGATCTCCTGCAAAAATACCTCTGGACTTTCCAACGAATGTCTCCATGCCTCAGTTTCCACGGGTATAAAAACCCAGGGAGCATCATTTCCCTGCCTCAGAGAAGTACAGTGAAACTCAATTAAACCAACTAATGCCTACAAAGGGATCCCGTGTCCTCAGGTGGACAATCTATATGGAAAACACGCTGCTGAGAGAGTGCCACGAGCACTCCAGGACAGAGATAGAGCAACAGGAGATCACACAGGGACTTGGCTGTGCTCCTCCTCCCCCAGCCATTCCTCAGTCTGTGCATCTGTTTTCCCTGAGGGATTTGTTGGGAGCCTGCAAGGGGAGAGCATCAAGGGGAGTTGGGTGCCTGGATGTCCTCTGGAAGGGGACGGGGACAGAGCAGCAGTGGCAGTGCCCCTGTGCAAGGTTTGTGCTGGACTTTGTGGAGCTCCTGGAGGGCACAAACAGCTCATGCAGCAGACCCTGAGTGTCCCCTTCATCCTGAGCCCCTTCAAAACCTTGGAGATGATTGAGCTGCAGTGTTCCTGGGATGTGACAGCCAGAGGAGAAGCGCTGGTGATCGAGGAGCAAGAGCCAGGGAACGCACAAGGTGCTCAGCCTGGGTTTGATGCAGCTCCTGTCCTGGGCTGGGAGGGGAAGGTTTGGGGTGGGGCAGGTCCTGGAGAGGGCCTGGGGGCTGTGCTGGAGGCTGATCTCCGAGCTGGAAGTGGTGACAAAACACCACGGGGCTGTACAAGCCCTGCCTGAGGGGCACATCCAGGACACCCACGGGAGCCACCCTGCCCGGGGCTGTCACCAGCACCGTGCCCCGCCCTGCCCGGGGCTGTCACCAGCACTGTGTCCCACCCTGCCC
Source organism: Cyanoderma ruficeps (assembly GCA_008694505.1). Lineage (NCBI taxonomy): Eukaryota > Metazoa > Chordata > Aves > Passeriformes > Timaliidae > Cyanoderma > Cyanoderma ruficeps. Next base: position 3,715,529 of record VZDJ01000223.1, read on the forward strand.
GGGGCTGTCACCAGCACCGTGCCCCACCCCGGGCAACACAGCAGGGGTCAGTCCCACCTGGAACCAGCATGTTGGGGTTTTATGGGGTTGCTCTTCCCTTGGAATGGGTTTTTGGAGCAGCCTGCTCCATGGCACCCTGATCTGTTGGGGACTGCTGCCCTCCTCCTCCTCCCGATGCACCAGGAACTCTTCCCAGGAGGAGTGAACTGTGTTAATATGCATGAACACAACCCAAAAGCCAAACCAGAGCTCCATTTTCCAACAGACAACATGCCTGCCACTCTCTGCAGGCAAGCCTGGGCTGCCTGTGTGATGAACACAAAGCCATGACTCTGCAAGCACGAGGAAATGCATATTTCATCACCACGACATTCCAGCCACCTACGACCAAAATAATTAATGACTGCTTAATGGCTCCAACAGGGTTTGGTTTGTAAGGAGATGAACTTTATTCCCAGTGAAAAGAAAAAGGTATAGAACACTTTGTGCTGGAATAAATAGATATTATTCACTGTTATGTATTTATCTAGGTCAGTAATTTCTGTATGACCTAAATAACCTTGGCTTTTGTATTTTTTATACTTTGTACAACTGTATTTTTCTTCAGTCTTTCCAGAAATGCTGTTCTGATTCTTTTCAGCCAGAAGGAAACACTGGTTTTTAGTTCACCACTGTTTCAAGGGATGCCAGTGGAAAGGAAGCTAAACCAGCCCCAGGGGCAGGATGTGTCTCTGGCCATTGCCCCACATGAGCTATCAGCATCCATGGTACCTGCAGAAATCCCATTCCTGAGCAGCCAGATCCTTGGAAAGAGTAGTTGGGATGCCATGGGGTGAAAAGTGTAGTTTTGTAAAAAGCCTGAAGGAATTCAACTTATTTCCTGGGTTCAGGGACCTCAGGTTTCCCATGCTGGAGCTTTACTCTGCCATGGCACCCTCCACCCAACACTTCCCACTGTCCCTGAGGGGCAGCAGAACCCTGGGAGCCCTGGCATCCCTCACTGGCATTTCAGCAGCCACAAGGGTTTTCCCACTTGCCTTGTATATTGACTTTTTTTTTTTTTTTCTGAATTTGTCAGTCTGTCTCCTGTGATTTAAGCAAGATCTGGGCCAGCAGCACGGAAAGGTTTGGGAAATCCCTGCACCTCTGCCAGGAGAGCGTGTCCCAGGGATTGGGATCGCAGGGAATTAGGAACATCCAAGGAGCACCAGCTATTGTTGGGTGCTGCAGGTTTAGTGCCAAGTGTCACTACAATATTTATGAAGCTGTTGGCACTCCTGTCCTAGGATGACACATTTTGAGAAGTCATAAACAAATCACCTTTTCAAGTGGAATTTAAAGCTGTTTTGCAGGATTGTGTTTTCTCTAACAGCCCCATCACTTTTAAGGAAGAAACGTTCGAAATTCAAGTCCTGCAAGTGCAGTTACTACTCTTTTACTACTCCTTTACTACCACGAGCATCAGCATTACTCAGCTGGAGAACAGGACCAGATCCCATCTCACCACTGGAACCACATCCAGCCCTTTCAAAGCTCTGGTTTTAAACTAAGATTTACTTCTCCCAGTTGGCTCTGTTCGGAAAGATATTTTAAGGCCTTGGTCTCCCTACAACACGTCCTACATTTGCAAAGGGAATTTGTGCATTTCCCCAACAATTCCTGGAGCATTTCGCAGCAATGACAGACAGAAATCCCAACCTCTCCCCATCATGATTTTTCATGATGGCTGCTCTTCCAAAGTGCATTTTACCCAGTTCACTGCTCTGCCCCAAATTTCACTCTTCCCTCCAGTTTCTGCTGGGCAGGATGGAGACCTGGTGGTGCTTTGATAATTTTCAGCCAGCTCCAAAACTGGACATAAACACACACAGGGCTTCAAGCAGCACAGAGCAATCTCAGCACTTAACTCCACATACAAGGTGAGTTATGCTGGAAAGTCAAAGCTATCAAGAAGCTCTTAAAAGGCATTTAAAAAAATAAAATACAAACTTCAAACAGTCACCATGGGGACAAAATATTCAAGTGACAGTTTAAGCTGTCAAACATTAACTTTTGATATTTTTATTGCCTTCCATTGGCTACCTTTGGCACATCACCCATCCCACTAATGGCTGCCCTGTTATTAATGATGGATTTCATGGTCATTAACTTGAGTTCAGCAAGTCACAGATGACTTTATTAGGCATGACTTCAATAATCACCATTTTAATTGCACAAGCTGTCCTCTGTGCCCACCCTGAAAACACAAGCTATTTTTAAGTTGAAGCAACATTATCCTTTCCACTGGGCATCATCACAGAGGGCAGCCTGCCAGAAAAAAAAAAAAACAACAAACCAACCAGCCCCTAAATAAAATGATTCAGGGTAAGAGCTCACCCGTTTCTGTGCTGCTTTGAGGTACAAGCCACATCTGATAAGGCAGAAGTGAGGCCACAAGAACCACGTTCTGCTCAAGGTCCTAATAAAAAGGCTAAAGGAGAAAGGAGGTGAGATGAGGCCCAGCTGACAGACTGCATCAGGCTCTGTCTGCTTCAAAAAATACCAAAAAAAAATAAAATCCTTTCACAGCAGCCCTGTAATGAGTGGCTGTGCCCACCCTACCAGGGTGGCACAAGCAGGTGGCACCAGGAGCAGACACCACGTTGCCCTGCTGGGAATTCCCCCATCTTTACATCACTGTGGATTCCCAAGACGTTTTCCAGGATGGACAAACCAACCCCCTCGGCTGGGTCTGGCAGGAGAGAAGTGATCCCCTCCTGCCAAGAGAAGGGGGTTTAAAACTAAATCTGAAGGAGAGATGTTGGAAGGTGGAAGGTGTCCCTGCCCCTGTCAGGGGGACTGGAACAGGATAATATTTAAGGCCCCTTCCAACATATTCCAGGAGTTTATGATGGTGCTACACTAGTCAAGCACTTGGCCACCACCTTTGGAACTGGTTTGTGCCTCAAGGGCAAAGCAACATCTCCCTCTGCATCATCAGCATGAATAAAACAAAACTGCTCTTAGCACTCAGCCTCTTGGGGTAGGAGTTTCCCTGCCCTGATCAAAACCAACCCTTTTAGACCTGGATTTCCATGGGGATAGGTGAGCTGTAGGGACAGACACCCCCCAGCACTCTGCCCTCACTCCTCATCTGGAGGGAGCATGACCTCTTTCAGACACCAAAATTCCAAACCCAAAAATTTAAACAAATGAGAGACCCACCCCCCAAACAAGCCAGAAAAAAAAAAACCACTTTTAAAGTTTATATTTTTCCTACTGCACTGTGACGGACCTGGAATACGATTTTTGTGGAACTTCAAATTTGGAAGTGTAAGAAAAAGTGGATCAATATCCACCAAAGTGGATTCTGTGCCAAGCTGGGCTGTATGGCTGGCATGGACAAATTCATTTCTGCATGAACTGTGCTAAAGCACATTCACATCCCCAGGGCATGCAAATGTGAGGTTACCATGTCTGCAGCTGACAGCAGCCCTGATATAATCCTCAGCTCTCAAAAAAAAACAACCCAAACCTAAGAAAGCCCCAAGAACTAAAGCACAGTCATCCCGGGTCAACAGATCCTTCCACAGGCACAGGAAGCCTTCAAGGATATTCCACAGGCTCTCAGCCTCAGATCTCCCCTTCAACCACAGCTGCATCACTCCTGCCCTTTACAGGCTCTGATAACTTTTCACTGCACAGTTTAAGAACATAATATAACATGTGATAAATAATTGTGTTAACCCCACATCCACAAAGGGCTTTAACTCGCCGCTTGCGCTCCGTAATGAATGTCAAAGTACGTGTCAATAAAAAAATTAAATCACCAGAGAGCAGTGTCAGGATCCACACTTTGGTAACCTAAAGCTGCTAAGTTTTCATGTCATGTGAGCTGCAGTGTACAATAGCAAGGAACAGGCATTCCCTTTCCCTTTGAATTGTACAGATGTTTTGTGCTCCCAGAGAATATCCTAAAGAGAGATGTAGGCTCTTAGGATGTATCTATTATAACATTATTAGCCACACTCCTAATTAATCTTTAGGAATTCCAGGCATTTTTCATTTAGTTCTTAGCTGAGGAAAGGGGGGGGGAAAAAAAAGGTGCCTGAACAACTATTTGTGTTGTAGAGTTCATAAATGAGCCCATCACCCTATACCAGAACTGCTATAATTTTATCGGAATGAAAACCATTCTCTTTGATCTCCTTTAGTTCTTAAATCCAGCAGTTGTGTATTCAAACATCAATGGAAATGTGGTTTCAAGCTTCCTCTTTCATTATCTTTCTCAAAGATAAAAAAGAGCAAAAGAAAAAAAAAAGTTCTGAGCTTTAGAGATGAGGCAATATTTTTACAGTAATTTCTTTATCTGATTTCATCCTGTTTACAGAAGCTGCTGTTTGGAAGATCTCATCCCCCCCCCCCCATTTTTGAGATGGCTTTTCTTTAAATAAACGTATACTAAAAAATAGAACAGACAACAAAGTCGGCTTCCTGCTCGCTCTTTATTGTAAAGGAGATAAGGTTGCTAAATGCTGCGTTATCTGACTTTGGTTCGGTGCGTGACCTACATGGATCAAGATGGAGATTTAATGATTAAACTTAACTCCTTTATCTTCAGCAAAGGGGGAGAGGGGGGAGGAAAGAGTACCCAAACAAACTACTTATGTTCTGGCGTGATAGAATTACAGTTCAACACAATAATTAACTATCTGACACATTCCTGCGAAGCTGCAGATGTCAGTAATGGCTCTGAAATGGCCCCTCTCTGTTGTCATAACCCAGCAGTGAAAACACGCATACACTCTCCAGGACCACGGTTGGCAAAATGCATTTCATCCCTCCTCAGCTGATTCACACCCAGCACAGGTGTGTTTCCTGCTTCAGGTACCACTGAGGGACAAATCTAGGAGCAAATTCAATTAAAACAAAACGCATCCTTAACCTACCAAACCCACAAAAGTGTTTTAATCTCTTCCGTCCAAGGCTCTGGACTCCAATCTTCCTGTAAGGTTTCTTTACAGCCCTTGAAATGTATTTCAACCTCCAGATAACACAGCTCATTTCACCAACCACTGCACATCCGGTGTCTCTGAACAACCCAGGAGATGATTCCCAGTCTCCTCCTCCTGCACCCTATCGAGCTCCTCGCAAGCAGATCCTAAAAATCTTGAATTCATCTGCTGCACTACAAACTTCAAAAGGTCTGACACTTCTGTTTGGATGGCTTGTAAAAACTACACCTACCTAAGCGTGCAACACTTGTGCAGAAAAATTAATGGCTGGCAATGAAACCCAAAAAATCTCCCAGCCCAACGTGGGTTCACCACGGGGCCCTGGGTTTTGTACAGCTCAGGCTGTGGACGCTGGCACTGGGTTTTATTTTTGCATGAAGGCCACATGACACGCAGCCAGTTCAATGAAGTTTGTTCTTAGCATTATTTCAAACCTCCAGGGCTGCTGTCACCCACGTGGAGCAGAACAGCAGGATTTATTTGCATCAACTCCCACTGGAAAAGACAAGCAGCAGCCGTGAGCCCCAGCTCCTGCAAGATCCAGAAGAGCTCCCTCCAAATCCAGCAGCAAAAAGATGAGGACATCAAGGGCAGAACCCACTCCCCACCTTGGAGCACCAAATTTCATTAAAGCAGAGAACAAATTTAGGATCTTACCTTCTAGAAAATCCCCACAGAGCTGCAAGACCAGCTGTTTCAGGTGCCAGAGGAGTTTCTCTGCCAGAAGTCCCAAGGCAGCCCCAGCAGCACCCACTGCCTCCCCTCTGGGAGCATTTACCTTAATTAACAAACCCACATGAGGCTGAGAGAGGCATTTCTGCCCCCTGCTCCTCCTCAAGGGTTGACATCAAACCTGCCTGCCCCTACCCAGGGGGAGCTGATCAGTAATAAGAGGTTCATAGGAGAACTGGTTTTTCCCTTCCACCTCCTCCCATGCTGGAATGGAGTGAGAAGAGTGAGGTTGTTGTGCTGCTGGTGGCACTTCCATTCTCTGATAAGCAGCTTGAGTGAAGACTGGAGTTATTTTATCACTTCCCAGAGCCTTTTTCTCCTATCTTTAATGGATTTCCTATGTTCCCCACCTCCGCTGACCATCTAATAGCTCAACATCCCAAAAATCTGACTGGGAAACCAAATGCCAGCTTAATCCTATGGACTATTCCCAAATAAAAGTGCTGGGAGGAAGCAGCCTGCAAACACAATGCTCAGCCCTCATCAGGGGAGAGAATTTCATCCTGGAAGGATGAAACTGAATCCCATGAATGCTGTCGGAGCCAGAAACTGAGCTGCTTCCAGAAGATGCTCTGTAGCTGGAGGGGAGATGCTCAGGGAGGTTGTGTTGGCCTCTGCATCACCTGGTATTGATCATTGTCTTCCTTGTGAGCAGATTTAGATTCCTGTGGACAACCACCACAGCCTGACATTGGAGTGCTGAGGAATCAATCAGCTGCTGATGGGAAAGCAAATTTTGGTATAAAAATGAAAAGAGAAAAGAAAGAAGGGACAACACTCCCAGATCACTCTCTTGCTCCCACGTCTTTCTAAGGAAGGATGGGAAGGAGAGTGGATTTAGGGGGATAGCCTGGATGAAGAGATGTTGTGATGAGCTAAAGCTGTCTTGGACTGGGGATGGGAAGTTAAGAGGATGCTCAAGTCAAACATCAGAGACTTGAGTCATATATGGAGTAGGAAACACAAACTACCTTGGTATGTGGGGACATCTGGCCTCAAAGCTGATTCAGTTCCTAAACTTTTTAATAAGCTTCCTAAAAATTGCAGCATGAGGCATTTGGCAGGGGAAAGCCAGAGATGGAAAGCAAATCAGAAGGATTTCCATGCTGCCACACGAGCCATGTTGCTTGGCAGGCTGATGGATTGGGGCCCTTCTATGAAATAAAATGCAAAACAATTAAATGGCACGTGACCGCAGGAGGGGGGTAGGTTGACTTTGCAGGATTCGCATCAACATTTTCTTTGGCTCCCGTCCAGGTGGCTCAACGCCCCTCGGAGTCACTTAAACAAACCCAACTCTGAAAGCAAAAACCCTGTCAGAAGTTCTGAGCCTCGTCCCGCTCCGTGTTCGCGTCGAGGGGACGGCGAATCCCACGCGAGGTGGTTGCAAGGGGCACAAATCTTCCCGAAGGCCTCTGCTCTCCTCACACACACACTGCTCTCCTCACAGGAGTCCTCGTGTGGTTTGTAAGCCTTGTGGTGAAGACTCAGCACAGCCTCGTGCAGCCCAGGAGGAAGGTTTCTGGACAGGGCTGTAATGGAGAGTGGAGAGGTAACGCCCAGCTCCACCTTCTGTCCTTTGGGGGGTTCAGAGGAGACGGTCAGAGCTGGGATTTTGGCCAGCACACTCTGGAGGAAGGGTTATGGGGTCCAGATGTGCCCCCTTTCCCTGATGCTGAGCAGTCAATGGATCTGGGGCTTGACTTCAGGCTCCTGACTGACAGAAGTTTCGGTGCACAGATAATAATAACCTGGTGCATATCAAAACCCAGCTCCATGTTTGTTCCTGCAGATAGTTATGATTTATCTATTTTATGGCATGGTTTGCAAGTGCGGAGCAAACTTTTTGTTCCATAAATTTCAGAGCAAGCTGCTGGCTCACACTAATAACATTTGGGGCCTTTGGATTATTTTTATTTAGAGCTATTTTTGCAATTAACCTCATCCCTAAAAGCCTTTCTGTTTTGATGAGGTTATTTTCATATGGTGCAAGTTGAAAAGGGAGGAGGGGGGTGGTGAGACAGCTACACACATGTATTATAATCAGATTTGAGCAGTTTTTGTGCTTCATCTGTTTAATGTCATCTGCACTGCCAAAGTAGCCAAACTCCTTCAGGGCAAACAGGGTAATAGGAGCCAGCATTCCTGATTTTCTGTCCCTGGAGCAGCTTTGAGAGCAGGGCACTGCTGGGGTGGGCTCAGCTCTCCTGTGCTCATCCCTCAGCGACTGGTACTTTTACAACCCCGTGGTAACCCTGTGGTAACCTCGGGTAACCATTAACCACCGCCAGTTGCTGCATGTGTACAGCAGCCTGTGCTTGCAGGGAAGCAAATCAGAACTGGGTTCTGGATTAAAATCACAGCTTGGGCTTGTGCAGCACTTTGGGAGAGCTACGAGCCCACGGCCAAGGAAGTTTTATCCAGTAAATAATTGGAGAGAGGAAGAGTTTGAATAGAGGCAGGCCCTTCCTTGCTGCTGGAGTTGGAGCCTTCCTTGGGAGGCAAACACCACCCTCAGGCTGCTGCTGCTCCAACTGAAGTTTCCAAGCCTGGATCTTTCTCACACATATGTGATCAAGCTGTGGATGGGAGTCAGCTCCAACCCTCTGGAAAAGCTGCATGGAGGGAGGGGTGTGTGGAGGGGGAGTTTGCATCACATGTTCTGGTTTAGGCTTTTCCACTTCTCAGTTAATAAACGAATGTAAAACGGTGCCTCCAGAAGCCCCTACGCCCCAAAATCTCAAGGGGTGGATGAGAAGAGGCTGGAGTTATGGGATGGGTCTCCTCTTGCTGTCCTGCTTCAGGAGGCCATTCAGAAATTTGCTTCATCCTGAAGCTGCTTGGGGAAAAACGTTCTGTAGAGAGAGGGGACAGAGTTTAGTTTTGCCTCCAGACCTGTGTGAACGAGGCGTGTTTGTCCCCACAGGCACTGCAAGCTCCTTTCCCATCACCTCCACCTTCCTCCTTTACTGCTAAGGCAGCACTGAGAGTTGAGCTGTTGTACTTCAAAACACGTCACCAAAATTCATTTCTCGGGTCCTTCTAATTTTTGTTCATGTTCCCTGAGTACACACAGATATTTAATGACCTAAAACTGCAATTGAAGCAATTACTTTAACACTGAGGCAAACACTGGTGTTAGCACCCTTCCAGAGCAGCCCTTGGTGCATTTGCTTAATGCTTTTAATTACACTTGTTAATACGACCGACTGATTAAATGTTTGACAGCTCCTGTTTAGGTTGGGATGTTCTGGTACCCAGGAAATGCTTGGAAGCAGCATCTTGCCCAGGACTCAGTGTTGCTCAGTCAAGCCATATCCCAGGGCATTGCAGCAGATTTAAATGACTTTTTTCTTCTCTTTTCAACGGGGAGTTTTTCCTCCTTCACCTCCCAGTGTGAATGTGGATGTATGAGCAACAAACAGCAATGGGAAAGGAAATGCAGAGAAACCACACAAAGATTTACTGGGGCTTTAGCAAAATATTATCATTCTTAATGTTTGTCGACATGTGGCAATTTTCTTTGAACCGGGGATAGTTCAAATTCCTGCTTGCTTTGAAGACTTAATTTTCTCCCATAAAAATTATGGAGACTGTCTCGGATAATTTTAGGACTTAGGCACACTATTTGCTGAGCTCAGGCATGTTTTGCACTGTGTATATTTTATTTGCCACCTGCCAGCTCGTGTCCACATTTCCCCAAAGTCCTGGGAAGAGGTCCTGGACAAATCCTGGGCAAAACCTTGAGCTCTGGCCCAAGCTCTGTGCTGGAGGTGCATGGCTCAAGCACCCTCACACAGGCATAACTCCTTAAATAACATTTCCAGGGACAGTGAAAGCCCCAGCCCTGCACACAGGGACACCTGTGAGTAACTTTGCCATGTGCCAGACAGATGACTGTGTGACAAGGCGTCTGGCTGGCGGCGCAGAGACCCTCCAAGCTCAGTGCATGGATAGGCAAGCAAGGTGTGAACCTAAAGGATCAGAATCATGGAATCATTAGGGTTGGAAAACAACTCCAAAATCATCAAGTCCGACCTTCAACGTGTCTGTTACTCTGATTAAAGCTGGGCCAGGACTTCAGCCACTCTCTGGTTTGGCCATGGCAGAATGGACAGGTAAGGTTTGGAGGTGACACGAGGAATCATGTGCATCTCTGGGGATTATTACCAAGTAGAAGATGAGGATGAGGCGTGAAAAATCACGTCAGTGCAAATCACAGCTCTCTGCCTAGGAGGGGAACACACTGAAAAGGATGAGTAGATGAAACCCGTGACAGACAAAGTCAAAATAAAACCTGTAGACACAGCAGTCATTGTGGAGTGTTTGTGAATGACTGTTGTGCCTGTGCCTGTGTCTGCAGACGGTTAAGTAGAAAGGGATTGTTTTCTTTACTCACACACATTCCCTTGCCCTGAGTTAACTTCCTTGGGCAGAAGAGTGCCCAGAAATAAACTGTCATAACCACCAAGTTAAACTGCCAAGGGGTGGTGAAGTGTCCAGCTCCAATGTCTTCAATCAGGACCGGTTTCCTCCTTTGAAGATATGCTTTTGCCAAGCACAAGTTGTACCTCTGTCAGACGCCAGTTATTGCACTTGATACGGGTGAAGTCTAATGGCCCACAAAATAAAGGTCAGCAGAAAAAAAAGATTATTGAGTGGTTTCTTCTGCTCCCAAGTTTATGAATCTGCAAAAGGTTGGCAACTCGTAGCCACCGTCACGGTGTTTTTCATGGCGTCCTTTGATAACGGGATTAGGAAGCACCAATATTAGTTCAAAAAAGCTGCTGAAAAGTCCCTGACATTTGGTCATTACCAGTCTTCAGTCACTATTGATTGGTGTCCGTGCTGGAGGCAGTAATCCAGCACAGGGAGGGATCCAGGGTGGCTGCAGATAGGTCAGGGATCGATACGGGGCTGCCAACGGGATATTGGCCCTGCTCTCTCTGTGCTCAAGGTGGGACCCTCACACTTGCTGGGTGTATTTTAACAAACAAGCCCTGATTTTTATTTTTTGTTTGTTTGTTTTGTTTTGTTTTTTTTAAAAGACTATCCTGCCGAGCAGTTTGGCAGCATCCTCATTTCTGCAAGCAGAGGAATCACCATTTCTCTTCTCCCAAAGCTGTCGGAAGCAACCGCCCTGCCTGGAATGGAGCTCCCGGAGCATGAATATTTCATGGGACTGGTTTGGGGGAGATTACTTATGGTTGAGTTTTCATGGCCAATAACTAGATTTTTGTGACTATCAGCACTTCTTTGGTAATTTAAAAATTTACTTGAAAGGGAGGAGAAGCAAACCGAGGATGGATGGGTGCAACCAAGGTCTTGTGCTCCTACAAATACCACGATAAAAGCGAATTGGTTCATAAGGATACTTTGAAATATTTAGGAGAGCATCAGCAGGAAGTATAAACACATGTAGATGAATAAAACTAGCATTTCATGAAGTATGTGGGAAGGAGAACATTTGGGAGTCAGCACATTTCTTACCAACCACATTAAGTGCACCCAAGGGTGAATTTTTTATTTATTTGGATTTTTTTCTTTAGCTCTCCCCCCCCCTACAGAGCTTTGGATTTCTGAAATGAAAAATAACAAAAAAAACTTCACAAACACTCAAGTTGTAAAACACCCCCAGTGATGCAAAGAAGGTGCTGAGCCTGCCCAGCCCACGCCTCTGGACACAGCTGAGGAAGGCTGGTCCCAAAAAGCTGATATCTCTCCTCAAAACAGCCAGACCTGCCTGCACCTTACAACCTGATGGTTGTAATCTTTGCCTGCTCTTCCATGAGCCATCCCACCATAACTCTCCCACGGCAGGGAGATATTTATTTTCGAGGTGAGCATTCCTATTTAATGGGAAACATCTTCTTTGTGTGGAAATTGGTTTGAAAGATCCCCGGGCTTGAGTGGTGCAGAAAGCTTTGACGAAATATTAGAAGTATGCTTAGCTCCTTGGATATATCAGCCTTGCCAGAAATAAAACCATTTTGATAAGCTCTCATTTGGAGAAATTTCTCATCTCGCTCTCTGCTCCCCAAACAGAATAATTAATAAACCAGGAATATAGAAGACTCTACTGGCATCCCAAAGAAGCCTCTCCCTTGCCACAAGAGGGTGGATTCTCTCAGTCTCTCCTGGTGGGATTACTCCACTTTCAGAAACCAGCAAACAGCCCTTTTTTTTTCCAGGAACTTGAATCAGATTTGGCCTGAAAGTGCAATCCAGGAATCAGTCACAAAACACACGGCAAAAGCTCTGCAGGTTTTGTCCTAGGGTAGGGCAGTCAAATTGCCATTTTCCCTCCTTCAGTGATGTGTGGATGGTGCCAGTGGAGCTTCTCCTGCTGGCCAAGGATGAGAAGTGTCACAAAACCAGCCTGCCTGCCTCCTCCTGCCTTTCCCCAGCAACCAGCCAAGATCAAACTATCCTTTTTTCCCCCCTCAGTCTCTCACTTCCAGGGTATTTTGCCTTCTCGTTAACTAGTCAATAGCCTGGCCCAGTCTTGTCCAGGTTTGTCTCCTCTCCTTGCATCCTGTTTGGCATGGGAGCCCCTGTCTGGGCATCAAGGTCCACGGAGAGCTCACAAAAGTGACCCTGAGATCTTCCTGACCCTCGCTGTGTTTGCTCATTTCCTTCTCAGCTCTCCCTCTATTGCTTTTCAAATTAAGGTGCACAGGAAACCAGAGCAGTTTCTGATCTCTCCTCCACCTAAAAAATTAGAACATCAAAACCAGTTTTACCAGCAATAAACGAAGCTACTTTGAAAAGTGAGGCAAAGGGATCTATCTGGAGTCAGTAAGACATTGTTAGGATCTCTTTGATCGGGAGCCTTAAATGAAAATTATCAAATGGCGCTTTAAAACATACACCCTTTTGTTTGATTAGCCTGCTGCAGATAACCTTTATTAAACCTGATCTAAAATTACAGCCATGCACTGGTGGTTCTTTGATGCCTTGGCTGTTTCATTTCCTGTTTATACTATGATACACGTTGCACTAGGAGATAAAGCACTTCTGAAGGATATTAAGACATGAAAGTCCCTTGGCTATTTGCTGGCACTGTTTTGATGTTTTCTTGCTCTCTAGAAATTAGCATATCCTTTTCAAAGACTGCCTCTGATGAGAGTAATCCTTTGCCATGATGTATTTGCTAAAAGTCATAAATGATAGTATATTGTGTAAAGAAATGACACATAAAAGGGACGATGCTAGATTATTGATAATGAGGCAACTTGTGCAACTCTGCTTTTGGCTTTTATAAAACACATTTTTGACACCATAAATACATTGAGCTTATATTAATGAGGATTTAATACTTCTGAGATTTTAGAAACTTGCTTAGAACAACTTTTCAAAAGAAGGTTTTTTTGGGAAGTTTAATGTTTTCACTAATTTTGATAAGATATTCTGTTAAGCACGTTTTGCTGCCTTCATAATGAGGAATGATGGAAAGGTTTTTTTAGCATGGCTTTGCCAGAATTAAACTGTGCCGGAATATTTACTTTATTAATTTGTATAGTGTCTATTGCCATAGAAATGAGGTTGATTAATTATAGGAATTTGCAACAAAACATTACCTTTTGAGGGGGGAAAAAAGAAGAACTTTGACACACATAAAAGCAAAACATAAGGATCTGATATCTGAAGGTGTAAATAAGTATCGCTCCATTGAAGCTTTGAAGTGACATTGATTTACATCACCAAAAGATCCTTCTCCTGTTGTCACTAACAAATGACCTGAGCATTTTCACAGGAGAGAAAGCCATGCCTGGATGACCTAGAAAATAAGGACCAGGGTGTTGGGATGATAGAGGGGTGAGGAAGAGCAACAAGGGCATGGGGGTCTTCACCAGCCTCTTTTCAAAGGCACTTTTTGGGAAGTTTTCAGAGTGCTTTGCATAACAAGGTCTAAGTTAAACTGTACAATTTCTGTATCTGTATTATGATGAAAATCACCACAATATTCCTTGAGTTGTGTTCGCAAAACCGCTTTTCCCTCACTCACATGCACGAGATCTGGCCTCTGATGGAGGTGGCATGTGCCAGGTGTGGAGTGGTGACTTCACAGAAGGGTGACAAAGATTTACACTTTGCCTCACAGAAGCTGCTTTCTGTAGACAGACACAGAGAGAATAATCTTGTGTTTTCCAAACTGGGGGACCCAAGTTACACACCCGAGGCCAGAGTGTAACACCTGTGGACGAGGATTTCCCTACCTGAATTTGTAAACAGGAATTTGCAGCCACTCTGAATACCTGAACTCACCCTGCCAAAAATCCACTCCCTTATCTATGCACCTTTCTGCGGAGCCCAGCCCTCACCTTAGATATCCCAGGTTGATAATCCTGCCCTCAGGAACCAAAGATCTCATCTGATACCCACTGAAATCAATGGAACAATTGACTGTGGATGGCTGCCCCAAGGAGCCCTGAAGGCACAAAGGTCACAGCCAGCCTGGGACAGAGGCAGAGCTCTGCTGCCACCAGCAAATCCCAGTAGGCACCAGCATGGACCACTGAGAGTTGACACCAAGCTGATCAGCACAGAGCACTGCTCCTCTTCTCTGTGCACCTCACCAGCTTGGGGCAGGAGCTGGAGTTTTGTGAGTTCAGGTAAACTGGAGCAGGAGATGAGAGGAAGGAGCAGTTGGAAAGGCAGAGACAAATTATACCTCCAGTGACCACCTTGACTGCAGCAGGGCTAAGACACTGCCAAGATGATTCCCAGTCAAACATGTATTAAGCAAATATCTCTCCTTCCTTCCAGCTAGGCCTCCAGTGGAATTGCCTCCTCCTACAATTTACTGGATTGAAAGTGCATGGAGTGACAAAATTACTTTTTTAACGGCTGCAAAAAACAAAACAAAAAAAAATAAACAAACAAACAAAACAAAAAAAAAAAGAAAGAAAAGAAAGAAAATCACAAGCAGTTGACAATTCAAGAGAAAAAGACTTTTAAAAAATTGATAGTGTTTTTTCTGTATCCTTGTCAGAACGGCTTTCAACTTCCCTCTTGGAAAGCAAAGACATGAAGGAGGTGCTGGGAAAAGGATTTCTGCACAGGCACCTGCTGTTATTACTGCAAGCGGTGACAGGGAGCGGAGGCATTTAGGATTAGTCCCTAAGAAATGGTGATTATCAGGACTTCTTTCTGCAGGACCTTTGCTCATTGGTCTTCATGCCAGGCAGTAACAGGATTTGCACGACTCCAGCCAGCTGCTTGGGGAATGTGTCCCATTCCAGTGCTTTACCATATGCCATGGAGCATTCAGGGCAATGAGCATGACTCATGAGATCAGCTCACGCCTCTATAAGGTTTTCCGCAAATTTGGGATGATTTAACTAAAATACATGCAAGACTCACGCCGGGCTCATATTCCAACCCAAATAAAAAGGAGCGAAGAAAAGCAACGGGCAGAAATCGTGTGGTGTCCTCAAAGCCAAAGGCCTTGGTCTTTCTTGGAGGTCCTTGACACCCCCCTTGGAACCATCCATAGGTCTCCATGGGTCCAAGGCAGAGGAATCCATCCCTGCCTGGCTCGAGTGGCCCAAGAGGCAGCTGTGATCCAGGCCAGACACTCCCTGCAATAGCTGCTCCTTCCAAGCCAGCACCGAGCTGGCCAAGGGCTCTCCCTGCCAGGATGTCACAAGACCGGTGAGTCACTCACGGGAGGATCACAAAGTGTTGTTCTCATAATGGAGCTTAAGAACAGCCAGTGTCAAGGTAAAAGCACCTGTAAATGAGGCGGGTCAGAGCTCTACAGCCTGGCGATGGCACTGCTGGGCAGCTCCGGATCGCTGGGCTCTGCTCTGGCCAGATCCGTGTTCTGTCTTGTTCTCAGAGCAGCTTTTTGGTCTATCATTGCCTTGACGGGTGGTCTGCAGACCAGTGCTGATAAGGAGGCAGATAAGAAGCTCCTCCCTCTCCTCAGAGTGCAGGCTTGACCCGTGGGTGACAGGCGGCAGGGACAGTGAGAAAGCCCAGCCTTGCTGCCAGGCCACCTGCAGTGAAACACGCTGGAAACTGGGCTGGTCCATGGAATCCACCTGGCCTCTGGAATGCCAGAGCTGGACCACAGCTGGCACTTCTGAACAGACCATCAGG
This sequence comes from Cyanoderma ruficeps, assembly GCA_008694505.1. Taxonomy (NCBI): domain Eukaryota; kingdom Metazoa; phylum Chordata; class Aves; order Passeriformes; family Timaliidae; genus Cyanoderma; species Cyanoderma ruficeps. The sequence goes on from VZDJ01000223.1 coordinate 3,731,362, forward strand.
TTCAGCCCTGGTGGATGGGCAGGGAGAGCTCGGTGAGCCCCGGTGTGCCCTGTTTGGTGGGCTGAGGAAGAGGATGCTGCAGTCACCCATGGTCCCTTCTTGGCCTGACAGTCATGGTGGTTCTAAAATGTCACCTCCTGCTTTCCACCGGTGGCCTCAGTGACCGTGGGTTTTCCTGATCTCCAGCAGTTCTTTCGCTGCTCTCCCAGGCTGCTGTGTGCACTCCAGGTCGCTGAGGGATATCCTCTGCCCCTCTGTATTTTACACAGCTTAACTCCTCCTTCCATCAGCAAATCCTTCTGTCCTCCCCATCTTTCCCCTTTACAGCTTCAGGGAAACTCCCCAACATTTTCCTGACATCCAGGTAACATACCCAGGTGCTGCCACATTCACCTGGACCCTTCCAGCCAGGCAGAAGGTCCATAAACAGCAAAAAGGCATCACCAGATAACCATGGCTAAAACCGCCTGTTCCTGCACCTAGGTGAAGACATCTGCTCATTTTCCTGCCCATTTCTTGGAGCTGACAATGCCCTTCATATCTCTCTGGCACGTTCGAGTTTGGATCCCGAGCATCCAGACACTACCCAGGAGATTTGGTGCAAAAGGTGACCTTTCCCTTTGGAGTTCCTCTGGAAACCCACCCAGCGCACACCTCTGCCTTTGTTTGTCTCCTGAGCATCGTTAGGGTTTGATAATGATCTCAGAGGTGCTAAGCTGATAATCACCTACCTCAGCTACTCCCAACACTTTGTCAGGCAGTGGGTAATGAAAACACAAAGCGTAAAGATATCCCTTTCCCAAGGTAATGGAAAACCTGCTTGGAGATTGACATTAGAAACAAGATAGGCGGAGGGAGAAGCCAAGTCAAAAGGAGGAACATCTGGTTCCGTTTTTCTTTGTGAAATTATCTCACACTGACCAAGCAGTACCTTCTCTGAAGTATATAAACACTGAAGACACACACACATGGTTGTTATCAAATGGTATTGTGCAAAATTAAATTGGCTACTTTATGGTGAAATGGAGAAGGAAAGCAGGCATTTCAAACACATGCGTGTCTCTCAGCGAGGTCTGGAAGCGATCATGATGCAAGGATGGCTACTTTAAAATATCTACAAACAGTTAAGGCCATTCTGCGAGATGAATAAGCTGGGGCTGAATTTAATAAAGTTATCAAGGCCATAATAACACAGGGGCCAGTGCCTGAAACTAATAAGTGGTTTGGTGAGCATGAGATAGTTCATATGTGCAAAGCATTCCTCCAGCGCTGACTTGCAGAGGTAAAACACCAGGCCAAATTCCTCTAACCTCGCCCAGATGTGCTGAACATCTGCCCTTTGGCCAGCTGGCCTGGAGGGGACATCCAGCACGTTTTTGGCCAAGGGACAGTCACAAGCCCTTTGCTGAGCAGAGCTGGTGGGTGCCCACAGCAGGCACGTGTTTGCCCTCAGCATGTGTGCTCCCCCGTGCCAGTCGGTAGCACTTTTGTGGTTTAAGAAGAGAATCAAAAAAATCTTCACCAGAAACAATCTGTTAGGGCAAATTTTTATCTGATGTTTTTCATCAGTAGTTTCAGGGCAGGTTCCTTCGGGATCCAGACTCAGTGACCCATCTGAATGCCTATTCTTTAATCAATATCTTCTAATTTCTATGATTAATATCCTCTAGTTTCCAGTCCCATGTTTCAACCATCCCCAGCCATAGCAAGGGGACCTCACTGGTCCCTGGAACTGGGAAGGACATGGGAACAAAAGTGAACATTGGATGTGGAGAAATGTTCTTCCTCGTGTTCTCCAAAAATGATAATTTCCATTTGTGGAAAATCCCACATCTCTGATGTAATTTTTACTTTTGTTTTTCTAACTCAGAGGAATATTTTAGATATGAGAAATATTCTCTGGATGAGAAATTCCTGTTACTGCCCATGCTGGGAGGAAAGTGTTCAGGTTTTCCATCAGACAGGTGGCAGAGCAGGAGGGAGGGCTTGATTTTCCTAGAGAATGAATTTCACCAAGCCACACAGTGACTGCAGCACTTCAGTTTAGATAAACCCACCTTTCCCACAGAGCTGCAAACCTGGGCAAAGGGTGAAGTAAGAACCCTATTTATTTCTTTTTTTTTTTTAATTTTTAATTTCAGTTTCAGAAGCAGAGACCCAAGAGCAGTGTTGGGGCTGCGCTTCAGGGAATGCAATTCTCCTTCCTTTGAAAATTCTTGTTCTGCTGGTTGGGAATTTTGTTCAGCATTTCCCTTCCCAGCCGGCATCGTGGGGCTGAACTTTCTCAAGGTGTTGACTGTGTGGAAAGAAGAAAAAAGAAGGGCAGATTTCATCTAGCTTGGATTTACCCGGGGAAAGATTTTCCTCCAGAGATGCTAATCTGAAACCGCTTCTTCCCCGTGGTAGTTCACAACCTCTGACGTACCCACGGGGATGGACTCTGGATCTGGGAGCACCCATGGGGCTGGCCACAGGCTCTGGGAAGAGATGGATTGGCATTTTGGCTCATGAGATTAAAAACCAATTCTCTTCCAGCCACAGCTGGGCCTCAGCACCGTGGAAACCACAGCATTTATGTAAAAAGCAGTTGGGCAGAATTTACTTTTCTATCACCAATTTTTCCAGGGTAGAGGAGTTCAGTTGAGCTTCTGGACATCTCCCTGAGCTGGTTCTGTTGTGATTAATTTTAAAACTCCTCACTACAGCCCTCTGGAAAGGTAGGAGTGGTGGCTGCAGCCGCATCCTTTGAAGGAGAGGGTTGCTGAGGAAACTTTCAAAGTGCCTTGAGAAACATAACTCTGAGCCCCAAGTTTCAATGGAAATGCAGTGAAGAAAACCTCAAAAAGCAAACTACGAGCTCCTCTCCCAGATTTCCTTTTCCTTTCATGGCGCAAATTAGAGAATACAAACTTAGTGGAATTGCAAGCATCTAAGAATAGCTTTGATTTTCCTAAACATTTACAATTCTGTTTTATGTACATCGTCAGAAAAAGAGCAAGGAAATACAAAATGTAAATCTTTAAATGAACCTGAATAGCAAGGAGACTTTACATATCTGCTTGGAACAAATGGGATGTTGCAGCTAAATATCAAACAGGGGAATCAGAGAGTTTCAATAGCCGTGGATGTGTGGAGTATAATCAGACATGGGATGTCTCGTGTAGGGTTCTTCTCTCCCTCCCTCCCTCCCTCCCTCCCTGCCTTGTAGGTTAAGAAAATTGTTGCAACTTGCTACAGATTTTGCTGCCTGTTTGGTTTCACAGCTCCCAGAGCCAGGATCCCATCTCCATTTCAGAGAGCAGCAACTCCAGGCTAAGCTGGATGTCAAAACCCTGCTGGAAAGGGGCTGGGAAGGTGCTCCATGGCTCCTGTCCCCATTAAATGAGCACCACGCAAGGTCTCATGAACCCCGCAGCTGTGGATCTGAAACACCTCCAGACATGGAAGATTTTCAGGAATTCCAGAGAGCCTGTTGGGTACCTTTGATAAAAAGTCACCTTTACAACAGGGATATTGTTCTTGCTTGTACCGCAATGCTGAGAGAAAAGTTGAATTTGGGGGAAGATATTAGCCCTTTCCTCAGCAGGACAGCCCTGATAGAGCAGAAAAGCATTAAGAAAGCAATTTAAAAAACATAATGCTCAGGAAACACATAATTTTACCACCAGCTGGGTGTTAAATTAATTGTGTGCAAGTCAAATGCGGCACGAGATGGAAAAGTCAGGCTTAAAATGAGTGTCCTTTTCTAAGAGCAATTTAGTTTCTCCGTTGCAAACAAGGGGTGAATCCCAAGGAAAGCATCAGGTGATCAGTGAGTGATATCCTGATGGATTAGCCCAGCACATGCTCGCCTGGAAATGCTCAGGGGTCAGGAGTGGGTTATAACTCTCTCCAGCACTGAGTCCTGAGCACCCTCAGCGTGTATGGAGAGGATTTTTGGGATCAGGAAGGAGGCTGCCTATGGATGGGCAGAGCCGTGACTCACTTGTCTCAGCAGGCTGAGGGAACTGGCATTACTGAAATCTCGGAGACCACAGAGGCTGCAAAGTGTTACCACTCCCATTTTCTCACTAGGTAAACTGAGGTCAGGGATGCTTTTTGACTTGCCCAAGGTCATGCACACATTAGTGGTAGAGCCAGAAACAAGACCTAAAAGACCCCGTTTCCTTTCATTGCCGCAGCGTTTTCCATTGCAGATGCAGAAATATCGCGGGCCTGTTGTTCAAAAAGAACCCATTACCCATCTGCAGGGCTCAGATCAACCTCAAGGGAGATCAAATAGCCCCGTGGTGAAAAGGCATCCCAGAACAGCTGCCTGCTGCTCTCTGGTTTTTAGGCTGAGATTCCCTCAGTGGCATCGTTTCTGGTTCCCACTGAACACTTAATTCAGATTGATGGAGACATTCTGCAAAGCAAGAAACTTTCACTTACAGATATGCAACTTCTGTACTTGTTCAAAACAGCCAGCAATGTTATTTATACCAAATTTACAGCTCAAAGCTATCAGCTGCTAAAGCCCCTCCCTGCCTTCTCCTTCCATCTTTTTTTCTTTTTTTCTTTTTCTTTTTTTTCTGGTCATGCTCTTGTTTTGGAAATACCCCAGATTGTAATAATTTTACTTGTACTGCATTACTTGGCTTTGTTCATCTACTGATGAAGTGCCAGCTCTGAAGTACTGCCAGATGAGAGTAGGCATCTTGCAGCACTGAAGGGAACTTTCCTGGGATTATTTACTGGTCGAGTCACCCTGCAAGTGCTCTGAACAAGCAGCAGGACTCTGCCCACACGGGGTTAAGGTGGGAAGGTGCACAGAGAGTCTCATGCACTGCACCCATCAAAGCTCAGGGAAGAGGCTGCAGCTTCAGCTGGACCAGCTCTGGCCAAGTGGATGAGAAAAGGAGCAGCAACAAAATTTTAGGGGTGGTTCAGGTTCCCAAGCAACAAAATTTTAGGGGTGGTTCAGGTTCCCAAGCAACAAAATTTTAGGGGTGGTTCAGGTTCCCAAGCAAGGCCATCCATGGTGTGAAGCAGCAATAGGAACGGGGGAAATGCAGCCACCAGCCACGGTCCCACTCCAGACCCACCTCCAGCTGCTTTGAACTCCAAACCAGGGTTAGTTCAGTTCTCAGGCCCAGATTCACTACAAAGATCTGAGTCTTGATGAACATTTTAACTAACTTAGCCCAAACCTCCAGTTCATAAGAGAACAGAAATCCGGGCCCTTTGATGTGGTCTGAGGTTTTGTAAAGAAAGGTTCAGCTGGCTCTCGGCTTGGCTTTGGGTTTGGCTGCTCCTCCTGGGTCACTCCAGCCTGCGAGGGCTGGTGTGGGCTGGCCCAGGGCTGCTGTCACTGTCACTGCTGGGGACAGAGCAGCTCTTGTCACTGCCAGTTGTAGAGATGCAGGAAAATAGGGGGCAAAGGATGCCATTAACTCTTTGCAGGCTGCACCGTGATCTGCCTTCTTGCCTCAGCAAGGCCTTCTGGAATTTCATCCCCTGATGGCTTTCTACAAAGGACCCACCCTCTGCAACAACAGAATTTAAACAAGCAGATCGTCTTACGTGCTTCTCTTGGGTTTGAGTAATTTTAACAGTAACTTGCCTCTTGGTAAGACCTACTGGATCTGAAAATCTGAGTGCTACAGTTTTCGGTCATTATTCTGCCTTGCACGGATTTCAGGGTTGTAGGTGCAACGTCTTAGCAAAGGGGAAGGAATTCTTTTTTTTTCCTGGGAAAACGTGATGGACAGTGAGTGCAAGTGAGCTCCTGGGGAGTGAAGTCCTTTGGGTACTTGTGGAAGTCACTGCAGTGGCACCCCGGCTCACTGACCAGTAACTAGCTTGGTTGAAGTCTGGCTCAGCAGATCCAACTACAAAGACTTGCAGTTTTGAAGGACTCCTTTCTTGCAAGAATATATAAGAATCTTTTCTAAGAGCAACTGCTTAAGTCCCTCCTGTGATCTCCCACAGTAGACCTAAAAAGTAGATTAAGAAAAGTAATAAGCTAAAGGAAAAAACCAGTGCTTTGCTCATTTATTTTATATATTAAGGGGAACACTGACCTTCGAGATCTCTTTTTTCCCTAGAATTCATGGTGATGAATAGAATGTATTCTGACTTTAAATGAAACAGAGTGCTTTGAAAAGACAGAAAATTAGCAACATATGGGCCAAAGGACCCAAAGAGATGAGAAAAAAGGAGGGGGAAGAAAATGAAGGGAAGTTTCAGATGTCGCTGTGATCCTGCAGCAGAATATTTTAATGTTTGTGCTATGAGGGGAGGTCAGGCCCCCTTTGGACATCCCCTGGTGTCGTGATGAGGCCTTTCTGTGTGCAAGGCAAATAGAAATTACACTTCCTCCACTGCAAATGCTCCTCCAGACCAAACCAGACGATGCCATAGAGGAATGTGGATCTTACAGACAAGGTGGTTTTCCCTTCCTTATCCCCTCTCTGCTGTCACCCAGACATGGTTGATCATGTGTGATACGATATCCCCTTCCAGATTCCCCAAAAACCTTGGAGGCCCTGGATTTTGGTCCCTGGTTCTTAAGCCCAGGCTCAGGTCTGCTCTGCCCAGAGGAGGACTTGGGCATGAAGCAGAACAGTGGATGTCCCTGGGTGTCCCTGGGTGTCCCTGGACGTCCCTGGGTGTCCCTGGGTGTCCCTGGGTGTCCCTGGACATCTTCACACTGCAGACAACCACCACCAGCTTCCCCACAGGAAGCTGTCCTGGGTCATACTCTAAAAGGACACCAGTGCTATTAGCTGGCCACCAGCACTGCTCACAATCCCTTTTTCCACAGCCCCTTTTTCCATAGCCCAGCACTTCCTCAAGTGTTTCCCCCATTCACAACACCCCTGCAACTTGCACCAGACACAAGCCCTGCTTTGAACTCACCACTGACACAAGCATTTGTTTATTTTTATTCAATTAAGTAAATTAAAAAAAAAATCTCATATTGCCAATTATATTCTGACTATAACTTTTCCTTGACTTGATTTCTTTTTTTTTTTTTTGGAGGGAGAATTTCCATGTTTTCCTCAAAAGTATATTTGAAATATTCCATTTCTACAGGAGGAGGCAGCACACTCTGTACAGGGTAAAAATAGCTTATGACCCAATCAAATGCTAATTACCTGAGCCTTTTGGATGGCTGGGAATCTTCATCAAATCAGGAATTAGCTAAAGCAGGAGCTGCAGTATCAAACTGTTCGCAATTAACTTGCTGTAATCACTTAAGTGTCTTATTAATTGAGTCAATATTCTTAATTAAATTAAAAAACACTCCGATTTTAATTAAGGTTTGATTCAAGCCAAAGCAGAGCAAGGGAACTTGGAGTGAAGGCTCCCAGCTTCACCCCTGATGCTACTGCAGCACATGTGCTTGGAGAGGCCATGTGCTGATAGGAAATCTCTCCAGAGGAAGGGAATTAATGCAGAAAAATCCAACCTGGTCAATTCCTGTCACTGCTGTGGTGACACTGGCAAGGGCCACATTTATACATTATGCAGACAGCTACGAGAGACTAAATGCTATTTCTTTTTCCCCAAGTGAAACCAAATCTGGGTAAAATTAACATTCTATCCTGCGAGTACATTTAGTCCAGATCCAAGTCTGCTTATTTTTTCCATTCTGTCTCTGTCATTTTAGCTCATTTGTGTCTCAGCTGAAAAAAAAAAAAAAAGGAGGGGAAATGTGCCCTGCTGTTGCACAAGCATGAAACTGTTCTCTGCTCCCCAAAACAGCCCTAAGTCCAGGTTGCTTCTTCACATCCAAATACCACACTTAGGTATTTGCACAGACCTACCATCGTTTTGCTCCCCCCCCCATATTTTGCAGCATCTGGTTAAAAATTACAAAATGACTTTGGGCTTTGCTTCTCCTCTTGGCCATTGTGAAGCTTTGCTTTTGCACAGGATGCACAAACATTTCTATAAAAGTCTTTTTTTTTTTTTTTTTGCAAATGCTGCTGCTTCCTTCCAGAGCTGCATGTGCTTAAATCAGCAGAGTGTTAAAGCAGTGAAGTAAATAGGAAGCTTGTGAGTGAAATGCTTGATCCAAGAGCTCTTGCAGTAATAGCATAAACCCCTTTTGGCATTAACTGTGGCCCACTTTGGGGAAGGACAGGAGAGAATTTAAGCCCCTCTGGGCTTTGGCTTCTGTGCCAGGCCTGCCTGTTAAGGTCGTGCTTTGTGTGGGGTTGTTAATGGCTCGTGGATTATGGAAATCCTTTAGCAAATGGGCTCTCTGAGCAGGTCTTTGGGTGTTTTTCAAAGAGGAAGTCAAAGTCCTGGGATGGGGCTGGAAATGACGGATTCCAGGCCCAGGCCAGCACAAACTCCTCCAGATGCTGGTGGGACAAATCATGATTTGAGCATTGCTGGCTCTTACAGAACTAAAAGTTGCTTCTCAGTGTTTCATCTGGTCCATGTGATCACCAGCTCCACCTGCCTCCTGCAGTGTGGAGAGAAAACCCACCTCACCTTCTTGTCCAAACTCACCTGGGTATCCATGCCTGGGATACAACAAGTGAGGGAAACAACACCCTCAGGTCACATTTTCCCCTCAGACCATCCAGGCTGAAGGCTCCTGGTCCCAGCTGGTTTCATCAGGGAGGACCTGCAGCCCAGGGACACCAAGCCATAAACCTGACCACAAAATGACATCCTGAGCCCTGGGCCTTGGCCTGTCTCAGCAGTGGCAGCCCCTGGGCCTCTCCCGGGGCGCTGGTGGACAATTTATTTGCAGATGGGTTCTTCTCACACCCTCACACAGATCTGCAGGTGAACAGAGAAGACTTTAAAGCTCATCCAGTTCCAGCCCCCTGCCTTGGGACACGTTCTACTATCCCAGGGTGCTGCAAGCCCCATCCAATCTGGCCTTGGACAGTGCCAGGGATGTGTCAGCCGCAGCTTCCCTGGGCATGATTTTCCTCTCAGGCTCACTCACAGAACCTGAGCACTGGTATTTGTGCTCTTCCTGCTCTCCACCAGTTTCTCCCCTGCTGTCAGGTCTTGCCTTGTGGGCCAGGAGGGTTTTGGGACAGACAGCACCCAAACCCAATGGTGTCCCCACATGGCTGAGGCTCCTGTGGGACAAATATCCGCAGCCAACCCTCATCCTCATCTTCACCCCCACGTCAAGCAATTCCAGGAGCAGTGGACACCAACCCTGTAGCTTTTTATCTGCTTTTCCTGCCCAGGGTTCCAACACAAGCCCAGCTGGCCTGGGATGTGGTTACACATCACCTCTGAGGTGGGAGGCCCCCACAGGAGCTTTTTTCCACTGGCTGCCTTCCCGACCCTCTCCAGCCTCTCCACACCGTGCAGCACATGGAACATGGAGCCCTAAGGGCCAAGCCCTCAGGTAATGATTTTTAGGGTCACACAAACTCTGCCCTTTGCTTCCCCTTTGCACCACGGGGACCCCACAGCCGAGAGCAAGGCCAAGAACACCAGCCAGAATCTCCCAGCCCTGGATTTGAAGTGACATCATGATTTTGTCTGGGTTTTTTTGTTTCTGTGGGTTTGTTGTTTTGTTTTTGTTTTTTTTTCTTTCCCAAATGGATCTTTCACAACTCACCTCTTGTGGTTCCTTGCACCCATGTTGCTGGAAGAGATAAGGCTGGGTTTTGGCCAGCGTCCAGCTCAACTGTTGACGGAGCCGTGCAGTTCAGCGCCGAGCTGCAGGACTCTTCCTCCAGAATAAAGGCCCCTTTTCAGTTTATAGACACAAATACATGAATAAAAGCATATTTCATGCGTGATGTCTAAGTGTATCAATCAGATAACTGGAACTGGTGTGCGTGTGGAGAAGGTTCTGACGTAACACAACTTGTACAAAGAAGAAAGGCGCTTTCATTAATCTGCTGCTTGGAATGTCACTTGTACACCAACAAGTGATTCAGTAAGAACTTGGAAAAACAAATGAAGCCATCACTTTCAAATATGCAGGAGCCTCCCAAATTACAAGAGTGAGTGAGTGTACAGGGTTCACAGCAAAGAAGAGACTCCCAGTTGCCAGAAGGGTCCAGAAAAATAACTGGAAAATGCAGGGCAGGTATGCATAAATTATGCTGGTGTGTCCAACAGAAAACAAATCAGTTCACACTCTTGTCTCTTTTTTAGGGAAAGGAGGAAATCACCACAAAAAGTAAGATCCTGAGGAACAGAGTTTGCAAAAATCCTCATGCAAATTGCCTTTGTAGTGTGAGTACAGAGGGGACTTGTTGACTCCTGCCAAGATTAAGAGCCTCCTGCATTCAGATCCCGTGTCCTGTTGAGATTTACAGCTTGTCTGTTACATGCGGACAGAGTCTTCCATCATGTTCTTGTAGCCCCAAGAACACACAATAGTCAAAACTCATTGGGGCCAACTCACACAGACACCAGTGGTGGATCCACACTGCAAAATTCAGCTCTGGATATGGGTTTAGATGCCCCGAAGAATGGAAGTTTGGATTTCTAGAAAGCACTACATTAAAATTAAATGGAAGGGTTTATTTGAATCAAAGAAAGGAAATTAAATTTAGGTGGAAATTCCACCATCAAAAATTCCTGCACTGAGTTTCTGTGTTTTGGCAACTACAGTTGGGTAAATACTGTTATGTGCTTGGACATCTCCACTGTATTTCAAATGACTTTTGTGTAGGTACAAGGTGATATTTAATAATATTTTTTAATCTCAAGTGTGAAACCGTTTCTTTTCTCTGAAAATGAAAGATTTCCTACCTTTTTTTTTTATTCCTCACAGATATTTATAAGGTGTCTGTCACACAGGTATCCAAGCGCCAGGTTTTTTTCTTGTAAAGAAAAATTAAGTTCTTTGATTATTTTTTTAAGGTAATTTCGTACCAAGAAAACGAAGCTTTCATTTAAGAGGAATTAAAAGAATAGCTGTAAAAAAAAGAGAAAACACCTCTCCAGGGATAATAAGAAAACTGTATCTGCTTTGCAGTTGTCATTGGCCCATTCCAGTAGTTCCCTAAATGTGATCTTGCACCATTGATAATCCATGGAATATTTGCTGGAGCTCCACAGAGATCTTGGCCCCGTTCCTCATTTTCAGCTCCTGAAATATATATTAGAGACAGCATAAAAGTGCACATTATTCTTTCCCTAATGCAGCTTTCCACTCCAGCATCCACTGCTTTTGACAGAAGGAAGTCTGTTGGTCCTAGTGGGGCAGGCATGCAGTCACTACTGCTGCAGGAAAGGAAGGAAGGGCCCAGGAAATTTGAAATTTAAGAGATAACTGGGAGTAATGGAGGTTTCCCCCAGGACAGGTTGCTGTCCACACAGAAAAACGAAGCTGTCCCAACGTCGGGGTCTGGTGGCACCGTCAGCTCTTGCCAGTGACGAGAGAAGGGGACACATCCAAGGAAGCTCAGCCAAGTGTCCCATTGAAAAGTGGCATTTCCCCCACAAAATGCAGAAGAAACTCTTGAGCCCCTCCCCTGTTTTGCAGGGTAGGTGCAGAAAACGAGGCTCCAGCCAACAAAACCATCCCTGGTGCTCTTAGTGCTCGATCCCACTCCAAGGAGTTGTGAAGTAGCAGCAAGAGGATAAAGGAGCGCCAAGATAAAGGAGGCCGGTCAGCGAAGGGTTAATTCCCCGCAGACCAGCACAAGCGATAACAGCACCCTGCTAATGACAGTGCTGGGATGGCAACTGATAACAGTGACACGGGCCACCCAAAAATGTGTCAAATGTGTGCTTTGGGGTAAATGAACTGATTTTAGCGGCTGCACCTCACACTGGATAATGTTTTGGTGACTTTTGTGCCGTAGAGAGGGGAGCAGAGGAGAGTGGGGTTTGCAGCTTTAGTGCAGCCTTGCCTTTCCCGGGGAGGATGGGAATCTCAGCCCCCAAGGGGATGGATGGAGCAGCAGCTCTGGAGCCCCCCCAGCCTCAACTTTTCCTCAGTCTCTGGTTCTGATCAATCCCACTGCAGGGAACGCTATTTCCAGCCCAATCCTCCTGTATAAAGGTTTAGCTCAAACCCTGTGTGGTGTTGATAAAGATCCCAAAGTCACTTGGGGCGTCCCCACTGAGGAGGGGACGTTTTCCTGCTGCTGCTGTGGGTTTGAGCAGCAAACACGTGAGTTTGTGAGTGTGAGCTGAGCGTGAACACACCGCGAGTGCCCAAGGAGCAGCCCAGCATTCCCACAGATTTCTCCTGCCTGTGCCATTTTGTCCCCATCCACAGAGCAGCGACATCCAAAAAAAAAGCTCTGCCCATTCCAAAGGGAAAGGTTAACAATTATGCCCAGCTAATTATATCCCAATAAAAACACCAGCCTCATTATTCCATCCCGGTTCGTATTTTCATATCTAACTTCTGTTTGTTCAAAGTAAACACCCTCAAATTATTATTATTATTATGCTTTCTTAAAAATACAAGATACCCTCAACTTTATTTCCAGGGATACATGTTCATTAGAGATAAGGTGATTTAAAAATAAAAGTAATTTTCTACTGTTAATTGTAAGCAGAAAACAATAAACTCCCCATGAAAATGCACAAATAAACCAACACACAGGCCTCGAATGCTAGAAGTTCAGTAATTGCTTTTCTGATAAAATGTTTTCAACTTCTTAATATTATTTTTATAGCTAAAAATCTCGCTTTCAGACAATAGGCTAGGAGCTGGCATTCCCCACATGTTTTAGACAAATAATGCACTCCCAATCAAAAGCAATGGAAGAATTGCTCCTGCCTTGTGGGTATTATATTTTTTAATCTACCAATAAGTTCGGTTTGTCTTTCTTTTTTTTTTTTTAGTTTTACAGAAAGTAATTCCAAACTGTAAGCCACGACTGACCTAACTACTTATTAAAAATGCTAATATGCTTTTGTGCTTTGATGTCTGGTGAACAATAAAAGGGAGAGAGTTACTCTGGGACACTGTAATCCTTTATTTGTCACTAAGTTATGACACCCAGCAGAGCTGTGTGACAGTCCAAATCAATCATCCCCCGTGCACTGCAGGCCTCCTCTGCCTCCTGCAGAGTCTATGCAGTTTAATTAGCTTTTTTTCACACTAGCATAATGTACATCTGCAGCTTCAGCAAGAAAAAGAAATGGAGGATAGTTCACTGGGATACGGTGCCTTAAAAAAAGTTCATATAAAAAAAAAAAGTCTGAAAGAAGAAACATCACAATCCTTTGTAGTTTACTTCAGAGGAGTTTGCGGTAGAAATCTACAGGACTGGGTACTCTATATTGTTAAATGTAGATTTTTTTTTTTTCAACCTAATAAAGGGCTTTTCAGCTAAAATCTCAGATGGCATTTAAAGCCTTGTTCTTTTCTAATGGTCTATATCTTTTATACCTTCTTCTCGCGGTTGATCATGCAGCAGCTCATTATCTGCTGCTCTCCCCCCTCCCCACGGTGGGCTGGCACAATGGAGGTTTCAATCCCATATTTGCTGGTTAAAACTCACTGCCCCGTCCCTGGCTGGAGCAGGCAAAGCCCTGCTCCCTCCCACCAGCACCGGCCAGAGCCCGCTGCAAGCGCTGGATCCACAATAAATAAGAATTCCCTACAACCAGCCAAGCGCAGGAGCAGGGGTGGAGAGGGGCAGGAGGGGCTGAGCTCGCCTGGCATCCCCTCAGCCACCCTGCCCGAGGACGTCAGGGGAGAGAAAACCTCCAGATAAATGGGATTCCGTCATCCCAGGGAAATATTTCTGGCCTTGTTTGGTGCGTGGTCAGACCTGATGACACATTAAAATCAAATGAAACCGACTCGGGGGCTGCCTTGTTTCAGAAAGGGGCAGTAGCCCCCTCCAGCCATTCCAGCTGAGCTGATGCAACTTGTTAAATGATAGTGCCAGATAAACTGGCTTTTATTTGTCTTTCCTCCCCTCCATGCAGGCCGAGGAAGTTTAAAGGCAGGAGCGACCCTTCCTTGCGCCTGTGGCCACAAAGGAGTCACCTGCAGGACGCAGCAGTCGCTTTATTCAAATGCTAGATTACATTACCAGAGGCTTGTCACTCCTAATAACCTCCCAACAGAGAAAAGCATCTGAGGAGACGGCGGGGTTGGGTTCAAACGGGAGCACTCCACAAGAGCCAGCACTTCCCGCTCCCCGGTTTGAGGAGCTGGGCCGCGGTGGGAGCGCCTCACAAAGGCCGTGGCTGCGCGTGGGTGAGGTCCAGTGGGTCACCCCGGTGGAGACCATCACAAAGGCTGGGGAGCAGCCAAAGACATTTATCAGCCTCTTGATTTTGAAGCAGACCTCGGCCTTCAAATAGCAGCAATTTGCTTAAGATCTGCTCGGACTGCTGATGTTCCCCCTCCAGCGCCTTGGCTGGCGAAACGCAGACGTGATGCACCAGTTCTGGGCTCTAATGAAAGAACAAGAGCACTGGCCAGACCTACTGTCAAAGACCCTTTCAGAGCTGTACCTGAAACTGTCTTTTAAACAGCACCTCTCTAATCCTTCAGTGCAAAAATACTTTATCCTCTTGTGGGAATTATACATATTTCCCAGTTCAAAGAGGTATAAAATATAAATGTACTTCTGTACAATTCAGCATTAAGAAGAGTAAATAGTGTACAGTGCCTTTTCATCTTTAGATTTCAAGTTGCTTAAGCATTTAGAGACTACAGTTGGCATTTCTTGCTGTGCTGCTTCTTGGTCTAATGCTATTATTGAAAATACTTTTATCCTAGGCCTTGGCTGGGGTAATTCCTTTGAAAAATCTTATTCCACACTTACACCAGCAATTCTTCACTGTTTCCCCCTTCTAAAACAGATAATTCATTAAGACCATAATATGCAATTTTAACATATTTCCAATTTAATGTTTATCAGGGTGTTCCAGTTTGGGGTCTGGTGGACAAAAGCACTGGATTTCTTGCTCAGAAATGAAACATTTTGAAATGATGACAATAACCTAGCTGAGCTTCCCTCTGTGAAGAGCAAAGAGCAGCCATGGTCCTCATGAGAGACCTTTTCCCACAGGACCCTCTCCTGGGCGTTTCAGTGCAAGCAACCACTTCCCTCCCGAAGCATCCCAAAGATGGATCTTCAAGGACTTGGAGAAAGGACAAGCAGAGGAGCAGCCCACGTCTCACCAGCCCAAAGAATGTTGGAGACCAAAGGAGACCAAAGAATGTTGATCTCCTCAGAAACACAACCAGAAGGAGATACACAGACTCCTGCTCTTTATCCACACACCAAGGGACTTGCATGGCCGCTTCATCAGCCAACACCTTTCTCCTGGCCCGTGTGCCCAAACCACTGCACTCCCAGTTCCTCTTCCCAGGGAGAGCCTGCGGGTTTTTCTTTTCATTTCCACCCCCATCCTTCCTGGCCAGAGGACAAGCCTCACTCCAGAACAGGCTCCAAGACAGGTAGTGCAAGGTGCCAGGGAGTGTTGTTGATTAGAGGAAAGGATGAAAAGTGAGATGAAACCTCACTCCTTCCTGTTTCTTATGCCTTGTTAGAGGAAATCTTTTGGGGATGAGGAAAACTGAGAGCTTTAAGGCTTCTCTGTAACAGAGAATTTAGAGCAGAAAAGAATTTTTTCCTTGTAATTCAGCAGGTTATATGTTGAAGTAAAAGAGTGCCCAATCAAATAATAAAAAGTAAATTGTGAGCCATCTAATGCCTTGCCCAGTGCAGGAGAAGCATTGCTTTGGTGACGAACAGCCTGAGGAAGAGGAGCAGAGGCTGGTTCTGGGAAGAAGATGAAGTGATTGATTCTCTTTTTGAGAAAGTCAGGGGAGGGTGGTTGAAATCACTCCATTTCTACTGGAAGATGCCCCAATTACCCATTGAAGACAAGTCATGGCATTTCCCTCATTTGCCACACCATCATCTTCTTCAGGGAGATCCGAAAAGCAGAATTTTCCTTGTTAGAGCTCAGCAGGTGGGATCTGCAAGAGCTTTCAATGCTGCTACAGCCCCATTCTCACCTTGTCCTGCCCCTGTGGGATGTTCCTGCTCCTGTGGCACAGGGAATCAGAGGTTCAGCCCTGCAGAGCATCCCTCTCCATGGAGCTGCTGGGTTTCCCTTGGAGAGCTCATGGTGCCACCACAGCTTTGCCCTTCCAGCTCTGCAGGGGAGGTTGGGCAGGGGGAGGACAGAGAGAAGGGGAAGTGGGGGTGTGATAACATCTCCAACCACCCCAGTAGATCTGCTGGAATTCACCTGCCAGCCCCTGAGTCAGGCAGGGGGTCAGAGGGACCCACCTCTGTGGTTTGGGGGGTTGCCTCCAGCGAAGCAAAGACCTGCTGTTCCAGTGAGGGAGCAGCACAGGGATCCCATCCCGGATCTTGGAGCTCTCAGTTTGCTGACACTGGAAAGGCATCAGAGGAGATAGGAGGATACTTATGCAAAGACTTCTATCAATGGGGAGGCCCATCTTCAAAGCTTTGCTTTTACCAGGTGCTGGCACCCCTTCTGAGAGCTGTTCTTGCTTGGGGGGATTCCATCTCAAAGTCTTCACATCACAGGAAGGGGAGTCCGGCTTTGAAGAGCCTCACCAGCAATGGGCCAAACCTCTTATTTGCATTTCATTTTTGGCTGCGTGGAGCTCGTTGGCACCAAACAAGCATTTTGCAACCTTTTTAAAGCAACAAGGAGAAGTGTTTGCTGACACAGCTCAACACCAGGACTTGTACATGTGCATACAACTGAGAAAGTCACCAGCAGTCTGGGCAGGTGTGGATGAGCGAATTAGAGTTAGAACAAAGCAGTGGTGCATTTGGAGTATGCCCATCAAGTCGCAACAAGCTGGAGTTAAAGTTAATTTAAGGGATGTACTTCCAGCATTTGCACTTGGCAGCTGGTTTGATTTCTGAAGGGAAGCCATGAAGAGAACTTTAAGTTGAGTTTATTTTAAGGCTGTCTTGTTTGAGTGGCTTTGCTGATGGTCCTGGGAAATCTGTGTCACGTTGGACTCCAGCAGAATTTCTGCAGGATCCTCAGCACAGCCAGTGGGGCCTGCCTGGTCAGGGAGCAGCATCTTGCAGTATTTCAGAAGCACAAAAGGCATTGCCAAAGGCCACTCAAACTTGTTTTTAACTTCAACTTTACAACTTTATCCAACTCAGAGTTTCTTTAATTTCCTAAAGGTTCTTAGAATATAGGGCAGCGCTGACATAATCAAAGCAGCCAAGTCTCCTGGCTCAGACACCATCTTTGACCTTTCCGTGGTTCATTTTCCCTCTGTCACTTACTTTTCAGTGGAATTGCAGAACTTCACCCTCTAGTGTCTGAGGAGGAGTTTGGAAGGCGTTTAAGAAATGAAGGTCATTAGACATTACCTTTCCTGCTGCAAGCCCTTGCATGATGCACAGAGAGGATTATTATGCCCTTGCCCTTTGGTGTAAACAAACCTTGGAGCTGTTCTCTGCCATGTAACCAGAACAAAGCCCTTTGCATCGTTAAACCTCCGACATGAGAGACTCAAGGAAAGCCTATTTACCATGCAGAACACAAGAAAGGTTCCCGAATAATCCAAGACAAAACGTCTGTGCTGGGAAAGTACAGAGGTGGGACTGCTGGCTTCCCTTTTATGAGGATCCCCATATTCCCCAGCTCCCTGCTGGGCCGGCACAAAGAACCTGGAGCTGCTGGTCCTCCCTGCTCTGCTCGCTGTCCACAGAGGACTTCAAGGGGATGCAGCAAATCTTACGTCATGCTCAAAAATTCTTTGTGTAGTGGGTGATCTCTCGGTGCCTGGGGGCAGGTTGACAAAAAAGAGGGTTCCCAGGGAGGCAGAGCTTTACACTGAACCCTTAAGACACAGAGAAACTGCTTTGAACCGTGTGTGACTTGGGTTCTGCTGCAGCACAGATTGTTTGGTTGGGCTGAGGTTGAAGCCAAGGACTTGGTTCAGGTCAACACACCCATGGAGGGGCTCAGAGCCAGCTCAGCTTCCCATGGAGAAGCCAAGGCCAGAATGTGGCTGCTGTGCCAGCAGGACTTCAGGAACTTTCCAGCCTAGTGCCCATCTCAGCACCCTTTTCATGCACAGCAGCTGTAGAGCACGGGGGTACAAACCAGAGCTCATTTTGCCATTTCCCATTTTTCAATCCTTCCCCTTGACACCGCTTGGCTGTGTGGGAGCACGAGGAGACGGCTCTGTCCCTGCTCTGGCGGGTGTGGGATGTGGCTGGCAGGGACTTTGCAGGGCTGCTGCTCTCCCCATCACAATCAAAGCCCGGCGCTCAAAGCCCCGCGCTCGGCTGAGGTGCTGCCCGGAGGGTCTGCAAGGGCAGCTCTCCTGCTTCTTTGTTTAAATGCTGGCCCATTTGTTGACTCGGAGGCACCCACTCCTTAGCAGAGGCAGCAGCACTGAAATCGTGGCTCGCTCTAATGAGCGTCCCTTCAATAACCATTGCCCTGATTTTTGATACCTGGAGAGAAGATGCACCAGCTAGGGAAGAATTTATCAAAAACACACCACTGACTAGACATCAGAGGGAACCTCAAAGGGACAGTGAACTAGAACAAAGAACAAAAACATTTACAGAAGTGCTACGCTGAAAAAAAGGGAAAGG
Source organism: Cyanoderma ruficeps (assembly GCA_008694505.1). Lineage (NCBI taxonomy): Eukaryota > Metazoa > Chordata > Aves > Passeriformes > Timaliidae > Cyanoderma > Cyanoderma ruficeps. Next base: position 3,749,886 of record VZDJ01000223.1, read on the forward strand.
GAAAAACTGTACTAACAACAGTAACAAGGTCAGCTATAAAACCAGAATTAAAAGGCACTGCTGGGGAAAAGACGACGACTCAAAAAAGCACCAAGAACTAAGAACACAGCTTGCCAATCAGATCTGCACAGATTCCCCTTGATATCTTCCCACTAACAGGCTTTCCTGCAGGACAAGTAAAAAGTTTAAGCGGCCGGCTCTGTAAAGGTGGGCTGGAAGCAGGAAAGCACATTCACAGCTTTTAACACAGATTCAGGTTCTCCATCAATGGGAGGCTCAGAGGCTCGGGGGCTTGGCAAGGGGAGCTGTGAAGCGGCCAGGAATGGGAGCAGCCCTCCGGCAAAGCCCATTTAGGGCAGTTGGACAATTTGAATAATTATTAATGGAGGTTGACACCTGAATGTCAACCTGAATGGGTTGGCTGGTGCTGCCTCTGCCACTCGTAGCCTTGGGGGGACATTGCTGTAAATCAGTGCAAATAAAAGTCCAGCCCTGAGCTCCACTAAACCAGAACTAAAATTAGGATGGGTTGAAAAAAAAAAATGGGTTGCAAAAAAAAGCACTTCCTGCAGAAATGGAAGTTTTCTACTCCACGGCAAAATAATTTAATTTCTTCTTTAAATTTCAGTCTCTGGCAATATGAAAGCTTTCAGGATTCATGGAAAATACCCCAGAGGCTTTTCTACACAGAAAGACCCTTGCACAGCTGCTCTCTTTGCCTCCTGTCCAGATGCACTCATGGCACCTTCTGTGCATCCATCCAAAGGGAGAGCATTTCTCTCCCTCCAACCCTTATCTGTACCACAGAGAGCCTCTGGTTCCCCATGGGACATTCCCAGGTATGCCCCACACAAAAACCAGTGGAGGAAAATCAGCTTGGGATTTCAGTCCTGAATTTTCCCATTCCCTCATTTCTGGAGGGATCAAAATAGATTAATGGCCAATAGGGGCACCAAATTGTGAATATTGTGGGCCCAGATAACAGAAAATTTCAGAGCCAGATCAGCTTCTCAGCTCAGACCCCCAGGCTTCTGAATGCTGCCTACAGAAACTTCAAGAAAACTGAGTGACCTTCCCCCAGAAACAAGAGATTTTCAATCTTCCAAGCCCTGATGTCACCCCATCACACCCTGCCAGTTATGTCCCAGCTGGGGTGGAGCTGAGCTTGCATTGGGATGAGCAGATGGAGCCCTTACCTGCCCCGAGGCACCTCCCTGATCTCTGCACACTCCATGTCCCACCAGCCTGGGCAGATCTCCTGAGGGACCTGAGGAGTCCAGAATGGTGTTGAAAAGTCTACACCGAGGCCACTGAACAGCTCAGGAGATGTCACAGAGCTTGAACTGCCTTCCACAGGGATATTCACTCTGCACAATCAGGGGAGCTGGTTACCCTGCCTGATCAGTGGGGATGGACAGGCTCCTCTGGAGGAGAATGAGAGCAGGATCTGACCTCCCCTGCTCCTAAAGGAGCTCAGAACACCAAGACCAAATATCAGGCACTGCGAACACCCTGTAATCATATGCCTCCCACCAAGAGCTCTCCAAAATCAGGACAGCTTCTATGGGCTGGGCACTAATATTCCATTTTTAAAGCAGGTCCTGGCTGCTTTTTTCCCAGTCCCTTCCCTGTGAAGCTGTGCTTGTTAGTGAAAGTGAAGAGACTTTTGATTTCTAAAGCCAATGTTAGAATGAGCATTTCCCCGTGAGAGCACCTGGTTCTCGTGTTTAATGAGTAAACACAAGGAAACAGAGGCTTGAAGAATGATTGTTCCCAACATCATTACTTCTGAACCCGACATTAAAGCGAAGTAAAAGACAACAGCACAGCAGTTCTTTGTTTTTCCACCGCTCTCCCTAAAAAATATCTTTAATGAGGCGCATTTGAAGTCTAACATGGGGCCGTTCTCCTAGATTATAATTGATAAATCTTCCAAATTGGTGTGGGGGGAAAGCATTGTGTAATAATTAGTCGTTCCTTTTGAGGAAATAAATAAAATATGAGAAACGTAATTACCGACCGGCAAAACGCGGCGCGCGGGTTTCCCGCGGCTCCGCCGACCGGAGAGCGCGGAGCCGGGATTTCAAAAGTCTCTCTGCTGGTGCAGCGTGACACACAAGGATGTTGCTGATGCTCTCGTTTGTTTTCCAAGTGCCAGCTCCTCCAGTCCTCGCATTTATTCCCGTTGCCACAATTAATTTCGCTTTAAAAGGGAACAAATTGCCGCTCTTGTCGGGAGTGCGTGGGGAGGGCTTCTCTCGGCTGCCAGGGAGGGGACAGGGACAGTGTGCCTGGGGTCCCTGGGCATGTGGGGGTCTCAGGGCCCTGCTCCCCTGGCACGATGGGAGATGTGATTCCCACTGTGCTCAACAGACACACGGTTTTCCCAGCATTCCAGCCCCTCCTCACTCCACTCCCTGCGCTCCCACCGCCCATTATTTCAAATTTTCATATAAAACCACATTAATTTCCCCTAAAACCATCTCCAGCATGTCTCAGCTGGGGCAGTCCCCCATCCTGCTGCGTTTTGGGGGTTTAATGCCTGATCCTGCCCTGGGAGGGATGTGCACACCCACCCAAAGCCCACAGCAGCAGCTGCCTTAAAACAGTTTTGAGGTCCTCGTTTTTTTGTGCCTCTCCATGAGGCAGCAGAGACCTGCTGGCCTTGGCAGGGTCACCACCTCCCTCTCCTTTCCCTGGAGCATGATTCCTGTTCCACCTGCTTAGAGAGAGGCAAAACTTACTGCAAGGGTGCCTAAAGATACTTAGACCTGAGAATTTCTCAGTTTCTCGTGAGACACAAGGATTTTCTCTGAACTTTCAGCAAAGTGGTTTCGCCGCCTTGTCTCTGGCTCAGCTGTGTCCAGAATCTTCTGGGAATGACCCTCTTCTTCCCTCTGTAGCCTGGAAAGTTCATGCTCTGCCGCAGTCATTAATCATTTAGAAATTCTCAGCCAACCCGCAGATAAAAGTTTTGTTCATCCCTAAATTAGTTCAAGTTCCAGACTTCTGATTCTCAGATAAAGCTGTCAAATATATATTCAAATATCTATATTCATGCCTTCTAGACCTTTTTCTTTTCTTGCTTTTTTAACCATTGCTTTGAACAACAACATGAAAATTTAATGGATTTAGAAGATTTCAAGCCAATTCTCCCCTTCCTAATTTTGTAAAATGTTATCATAAATGTTTTATGATGTTTAAAAAAAAATAAATCGCTCCTTAAAGTAACAATTTGAATTTTTCATGCACAATGAAGACCTTTATCTTATTCACAGTTGTCATTTTCTGTTTAGCATCACAACACAAAACTAATAAAAAAATGCATTTGGAATGCCTTGAGCAGTTTTGCTGGTTTTAACGTATGGTACAGCTTTGTTCATGTTATTTCTTTCTATAGAGCATCCTCAGATCTTTGTTCTCCAAGAACATGATTTATTGGTTTTTAGGGAGGGCAGGTTACCTACAGAGCATGCTTTCCCTACAAAAAAAAGGTGACTTTTCGATTCAAATACTGAGTGGTAAAATTCTAACAAAGACAACCATCAGCAATTACTGTAGTTTTCTGAATTATAATCATTCAGTTTGGCCCTGACCCTGCAAACTCCATCCTGATTAATACCCAAGAGCAATTTTCAGCGAAGTGGTAGAAAGTATTTTGCTATAAGACCAAAATATTTCACTATAAACCCAAAATATTTCACTGTAGACTCAGTGCTGGCCTGACGCGCTGTCAGCAAAGCAAACCTTTCTTGGCTCCTCATCTGTTGGTCAAGAGTGTTTGTCCATGAATAAAGGTGGGAAAAGCCCTGAAAACTCCTAATTTAAACCTAAACTGCAGGTGAAGTAATCCTGGAGTGACCTGGACATGGGGCAGGGTGAGCAGCACTCCTGGGATCAGCCTCAGCATCCCAAACCCTCCGGGACAGAGCCCGTTCCCTGCGGGGCTGAAGAGAAGGAACAGATCTGTTGGGTCTCCCCACTGAATAGATTTTCTGCTTTCCAGGCTCTGGGCTCAAAAGTGCAGCTCTTTCAAGTTCCCAGGCAGCAGATTTTTTTCTCTCCATCTTTTGCTTTTGAGAATTCTAGGAGCATCTTCCATTAAATACGAAGATGTTTAGCCTTTTAACCCTCTAAACGCGATACCACAGGCTCGAGTGATCTATTGTCAGTTAAATTCACCCTCTACACTCTCAACTCCAGCCTCTCTCTTGTATTTTCCTCCCTGCTGCGTGCACTTATCCCTGCATTGAAAATATGCTTTTAAACTAACACACACTATTAGTTATTTTTAGGTATCAAAGACATTTTTCTCAAGATCTTTCTTCATTAATTCACTAATTCACTTTTTTTTGTCTTGATCCCTTTTGCCCCATGTTCTTTATTGTCTCTTAACCCCGATGCTCAAAAGGCATCAGCACAGATTAACAGGGAGCCTGAGAGCTTCTGGAGAGCAGCATTTCATGTTCTCCTGCATCCTTTTAATCAGGTTTAAACTCTTGTGGCCTTCTGTTTAAGTTCAGTTTGAAAAGAGCTAGCAAGCCTCAAATGAAAGACCAAATAAAACACATCAGCATCCCTTTTTTTTTCTATTTTGACACACATTCCAAATACACAGCAATGTAATAGGAGCCAGGAAGAAAAAATTAATGAGAAAGTTTTGCCCTTTCTATTAGATCTGCAAACAATTTTGCTTGAGTTGGTCAATAAGAGGGAGGAGTCATAATGGTATGACAGAGAAAATCCTCCTGTCTCTTCTCCTGAATGGTGAAATAAATATTGAGGGCAAGAGATAAGTGCTGCAGAAGATGTGCTGTAGACCTCTGGAACAGACATCCCTGGGAATCCACAGTAATAGATCCCAAACCTCAAACTCAAACGCTTCTCTGCTCAAATGCTTCTCCACTCTGGGGTTTTCAGTATTCAATCCCAGCAGAGCCTCTGAATTTGCAGCCTGAGTCCATCTCAAATGGCAACCCAGTCCTAAATAATACATTATTGTAAAAACTGTAACTCTATCCCCCACAGACTGCCTGCCCCAGTAATAGCTTCTTATTCCCAATTGCTTTTCCCATACCAGAATGAGGAAAGGCTGAGCTGGCAGTTAAAGGCAGAGATTGTGAGCTGGGGGTCTGGGGTCTAATCCCTGCTCAGCTCTTCATATATTTGGGGAAAACACTTTACTTTTCTGACCTGAAAAATAAGGTGGCACTTCCTCATGCTGGGACTTAGTTCACCAAACTTCGCAAATGGATTTGAAATCCATAACTGAAAAATACTCTAAAAGGTCAAAATATAATTAGGAAATAGCTAATAACCTCTTCTTATTTTCTATTGCTGGGCCTGGCATAAGAAAAATAATTTAGACTAAAACCTCAGGGATCTCAGAAGACTCATGAGAATCCTGAACTGGCACAAGTCTTTTCCCTGTGGATGTCCCAGGGACTGATTTGGATGGGCACAGCCCTGAAATTGTTTCCTCCTTTGAGAGTTCCAGGATGTTTCCCAAGGCAGGGAGAATGAGGAGGCTGAAAGGGATGTGAAGTCTCTTTGCCTTTAGGAAAGGGACCAGTGATGGAAGGGCTGTGCAGCCTTGGGAAGAGAGGAAATTTCAAAGGGAGCTTCTGCCATTATTGCCTGTTCTGAGCAAGGCCTTGGCAGTGACGGTGACAGATCTGAGCAGAGACACTGAAGAGAGGCAGGAGGCACCGGGGACAGCCCAGGGTGTGTGACCTGGCAGTCGGTGCACACAGCCAGGGACATGCCAGGGCTGCAGGGAAAACATCCTCAGAAAGCACCAGCAGCTCATTGGAGTGACGGAGACCAGGAGTGACTTCATCCTCAAGCTCAGGGCTGAGCATTTTGGGCACACCTCTCTCTGGTGGGGTGAGTGAGGCAAAGACTTGCTGCAGCCCTGCCGTCCTCCCCGAGCCACCGCTCCGGGCGCCCGCCTTACATCTTCTGCTGGCATCCAAAAAAGAGAAGAAAAACTCTCAGATTATGCTAAGCAGCAGATCCTTGTCACCCCACCTCTGCCAATCACCAGATAAAAGGAGTCATTATTTTAAGACCCCTGCAGATGTCTGTCTGTCTTTTGTAATGAGCCCACGAGCAGCCGCCATCGCCGTGGCACCGTTAATTGGAGCACCCACGGTGCCGGCTGCCTGTTTGTGTCACACCAGCCATTCCTCCTCCAGCAGCTTTGGTTTGCAGGCAGACAGGCATGTCTGCACACATTTGGATCCAGGTGGCTCCAGAAAGCCAGACCAGGCTCTTTTGGGAGGGCGATGTCTTCCAGAAACCTGCTCTGTGTCTCCTCCAGGGGCTGCGGCAGACGAGGTGTCCTGTTGGCTTTATGGAAACCAGTGCAACTACTGGCCACCCAAGCACTGCAGCTCCTGACTGCCTGCCACCTGCAGCAATAAGCTCCATCAGGTAATTAATACCAGCCTTTACTACCTGAGCTACTAGAACTGCTACAAAGAAGAAGGTTTTGCTACTTTTTAAAGAGCTTTCATGTGGTTACTGGGGCTTGTGGAGAGAAAAAAAAAAAAA
>VZDJ01000223.1:3756457-3774007 GCA_008694505.1 Cyanoderma ruficeps
AAAAAAAAAAAAAAGAAAAAAAAAGAAAAAATCCTCACTCCCCCCTCCCCAACAGCAGTCTGTACAAGTTGCTTTGTATTTTCCTCCTCCCATACTCCCTTCCACGACTTTGGGGCTTTCAAGTCATGTAATGTTTCGACGTGGCACTGGGAGAACAGCGAAAGAACAGAATCATCACAAGGATGTTTGAAAACTCTACAAAACTCTTCAGCAGCAGGGCAAGGTTAGTTAGCAGCTTTGTTTGGTTCAGTTTCACAGTGGAATTTATTTTCCGGGGAAAATTCAGCTTCTAGATGCCACATCTGGTTTCCCAGTGAGGGTGTTCCAGCATTTATTTTTCTTTTCCATGAAGCAAGGAAAAGGAAAAAGCCCAAACCTATGGTTGCCCAGAGGGAGCTGTACATGGCAGCTGGCCCAAGTTACACATCCAGTCAGTGGCTGAGTGTTAAATCCAAAAAATAAGATGTTTCTTCACCCCATTTCCATCAATGCTTTGCCCCTTCTTTCTTCCACCTCAATCCCTGGGCCATCCAGTGCTCTGCAAGGCAAGAATTCAGAGATTTCCTTTCTATTTATGCCATGTGGTCTACTGTTTCCTGCCAGCCTTCATGAGGCCCTCAGAGATGTCTATTTAACAGATAACTGATAGCTCAGGGGCTTGGGTGTCCTTCAAAGAGCTAAGCTGGACTCAAGACAACCTAGACAGAAGATCAGGTCTGGACCAGCATCCTGGAACTTTAAACTTCAGCTTAAAGTAGCCTTCCCTACAGAAATGCAAAGGAAGTTGTGATGATTGATTGTGCTCTGTGCAAAACTTCTCACCTTGTTTCTGCCTTGACCCTTGGCAGCTCCATCTTACTGGATCTTGCCATTCTCTCTCCCAACCAGAAGCGATCACTGTGAATAAAGGGACCTTCTGCCCTCTTTGCTACTTTAAATTGACAATGAGTTGGTTGGTTGGTTGTAATCAAGAGGAACCAGATGTGGTGAGTTGCCGTCCTGCAGCAGAGCACAGCTGGATCCAAACACACACCTGCAGATGTGGCACAGCTCCCACAGCAGCAGCATGGGCACCAAAACTCCCAGCCAGGAGCTGCCTTCGGCCACTGCGTTTGGTTTGACTGTGGCTGAATTTCATGCAGGTTTGTTAGTGACTTATTCTCCTTCCAGCTTTCCAGAAAGGATCAGCATTTCCAGGAGCAGCCCAAAAGTGCAGCCAGTGGAGCAGCCCCTCTCCAGGCCTTGGGGAGGGAAGAGTGAGGAAACCAATGCCACAGCTCCAAAGTGATCCGCCAGCCACAAATTACAGCTCAAGAAGGGACGTCTGGACCTGAGCACACAAGGGATTTTGTTCAGGGTTTCTTTCTTGTTGTTTCGGAGTTTTTATGAGCTAGCATGAAGCAGTCTCCTCTGTGAAATCAGGTTTAGCAGTCGAAGGATGTGGCTGAAGTGGAAGTCAAGGCTGACAGTGCCTTTTCCTAGCTCTAGGAACAGAAGGAAGTATCTGGTGTCTACGCAGGGGAGAGGAGAGTTATTCCAGCCCTGCACATCCCCAGGTGAACCTGGACTCAGCCCTCGCTGCCTTCTCCTCCCCACCAAGGCACTGCAGGGTGGGGTGGTGAAGTTGAGACCTCAGCGTGAAGGAACACATGGCTCAGAAGCAGTGGGAAAGACTCTCTTTTCAATTCCTCTGACTAAAGTATTTCTTTTTAAATAGAAGTTTTCTGATTCCTGAGGTTCACATTAAGATCTGATGTATCAAATGCCCATCAGCCACATCTGACCTTACTCTGTGAGAACATTCAGGCACACACTCTTCTGAAGGGTTGAGATGAATACAAGAGACACAAGATTTCCCAAAGGTCTGCCTTATCTAAACTAAATCCCTTTTATTTCAGTGAAACTGAAGAACCCTTCTGTAAATCCTGCAAATCACCTCCTGATTAGTTAGGCACATAAATACCTTTAAAATCATGGGCCTGCACCTGGGATCCATCCTCCCACATGCAAGTCGAGTGTCTGATCTATCCAGTCACAAAGGCAGCTCCTACCATCCGTGGAGAGTGGACACCACCACAGGGCATCTCCTCAAACCTCCCCTGAATGTCAGTCTAAGGGCTGAGACCTCTCCCTGTGGAGCACTGTCTCAGTCTATTCATCACAGAGGGAGCCAAGACATCTATTCTGCTTAAAAGTTCTGTCTAAGTTAAAAGAGACAGATCCACACCCTTCCCGAGCTCACTGGTGAGAGGAGTCAGTGATGCTGGAAACCTTCTGCAAGGCCTTTTCTGAATCTGCCCACAGGACAGCAGCATACACAAGGTGCTTTGGGCTGGTGCCAGCAGGAAAGCTCTCCAGTAATGAAGTTTGAAGTTTAAAGCCCTGAATGTTACCCAGAAGCAAATTTCAGATCAAATATTTCAAGTATTTTGTTAGTCAATCACCCAAGTTAGTCGGGAGGAAAGAGAAGCAATACCCTACAAGAGAGGCCTTTTGCCAGCAGTGATGGAATGCTGAAGTTTAACTCTTTCAGAATAATGAAAGAGAAGAAATAAGGTACAAAGGCATGGAGAAGTAATTTAAAATAATGAATAGAGGTGATATTCTCTTTAACTGATCATCTGCACCAACGTAGTTTTTGGAAACCTCCTCACTTCAAGGAAAAAGTTCATCATCATCTCTTCAGACATCAGCATTGAAAACATCAGCTTCAGCCTGAGAGCAACCAGCTCGACTGGGAAGTGAAAGCAGTGGGGAATTGTGGCTCACTCTGAAGCAATGGAGCAGCAGAGGATCACCTCAAGGAACATGCCAGGGAGTTAGCAACACGCCCTAGAAAAGGCCACTCCAAGAGCACAGCCTCATCCATCACGGCCTGCCGAGGACAGCTTTACAGCCAGCAGGGCCCAGGCTGGTAATTACAGCACAGCAATGTGGCATGAAGGGGATTCACCCAGCAAATGGCACCGGAGGCACAGCCTGAGGGCTGGGATCTGCATCTCCATCCTGGGGAGGCACAGCCTGAGGGCTGGGATCTGCATTTCCATCCTGGGGAGGCACAGCCTGAGGGCTGGGATCTGCATCTCCATCCTGGGGAGGCACAGCCTGAGGGCTGGGATCTGCATTTCCATCCTGGGGAGGCACAGCCTGAGGGCTGGGATCTGCATTTCCATCCTGGGGAGGCACAGCCTGAGGGCTGGGATCTGCATTTCCATCCTGGGGAGGCACAGCCTGAGGGCTGGGATCTGCATTTCCATCCTGGGGAGGCACAGCCTGAGGGCTGGGATCTGCATTTCCATCCTGGGGAGGCACAGCCTGAGGGCTGGGATCTGCATTTCCATCCTGGGGAGGCACAGCCTGAGGGCTGGGATCTGCATTTCCATCCTGGGGAGGCACAGCCTGAGGGCTGGGATCTGCATTTCCATCCTGGGGAGGCACAGCCTGAGGGCTGGGATCTGCATTTCCATCCTGGGGAGGCACAGCCTGAGGGCTGGGATCTGCATTTCCATCCTGGGGAGGCACAGCCTGAGGGCTGGGATCTGCATTTCCATCCTGGGGAGGCACAGCCTGAGGGCTGGGATCTGCATTTCCATCCTGGGGAGGCACAGCCTGAGGGCTGGGATCTGCATCTCCATCCTCAGAGGGAGCAGGGGCTGGTGCTGCTTGAGGGTCACTCATTGCAGTGGGCACAGCCCTGCTCCCTGCAAGGCATCAGGGGCCTGAGCACCAAATGCATCAAAGGCTCTCCCTGTGGGCTGCTGTGCCACATGGACACAGCTCCTGGACACCTGGATCCCCTGTGGGATGGGGCCTGGGGGATCTCTCCCTCACCCCGCAGCACTGAGCATGGAGCAGGCCAGAAAAAACAACTGGGAAGGCTCTGCTGCTGGCTCTGCTGCTGGCCACGCTTTGTCTGCATCCAGCACACTCTGAGCAGTGGCTTCGAACCCAGCCCGGGCCCCAGGACACTGTGCTGGGATCTCCCTCCAAGTGCAGCGACCTCAGAGTCTGGGAAAGCCAATGCCTGGGATAGAACTGAGATCTTGAACTGGAATATCCTCATTAATTATGACTTTGCGGGGAGGTTGCCAGTGGGAAAGAATTTCACAGATGCAAGAGCTGTATCTTACTCCATCCCTTCCTTTTATGCTTCAAAAGATAGGCCAAATGATCCGGCAGCATATGAAGCTTCTAATTATTCCCAAAGCCCTTGGCTCTTCCTGCATTAAGGGCCAGAGTTAAATTCTCCCTGGAAAGGTAACTGAGCATGGATCCCGACATGGAAACAGCCAAGGAGGCAGGATGTTTGCAGTCTGTGAGAAAGGCCTGAGACCCTGTATGTTAATATTTAGAAGTCCATCCAAAATCCCGAGTTCTAAACTTAGCTCCAAACACAGCACATCCAGATCTGAATCTGTTTTGTCTCTGGCAAAATACATGTCCTGCAAATTTTATTATTTATTCATCTCATTTGTTTTCCTTGGTCATCCTAGACACAGGATGGGAATTATTTTTCAGACAGGATTCTGGGTAGATGCAATTAGGCTTTTATCATTACGGGAAAAGGGTGTTCTGCAAAAGTGACATTTGGAGAGAGGATATGAAGGCTTCCCAAGGCAGTTGTGGCATTTGACACTGGCTGAGCAGCAGCTCCTCAGTGTGAGGGGACAAAGCTCAGTACCTGCCCAGTGAAGTGAGTGCAGGGATTTCTGAGGTGAGACAGGATTTTGGAGCCTGGCAGCTCTGGGATCAGGTCCTTCCCACCTGCACAACACAGCTGCAGAGTGGTGGATGCTGGACAGTCCACACAGGACACAGTCCACTCCTCTAATGTGTGATTCTCACAGGGATTTCCACCTTAACTCTGCTCTTCAGGAAGTTCTGTGGTCCTATCCATGGATTTGATCGCTGCAGGGATCTGCCCAATGGACTGATGTTTCCCAGGATGTTTGGGAAGCACAAGCCTTATCAAACACCAGCTCAAGACATCACTTCTCTTCCCAGTTATCCTTCGATTTCTTCAGCACCAGAACCAAGCAAACTTTGACCCCTGAGAGCAAAGAATGTCCTCAGAGCTCCACTAAAGCTTCCCAAAGAGAGGCTGGGCTGCTCCAGGGGCTTGTTGGAGAAGGGGAAAGACTAACACTGAATGTTGGTGCCTTCTCGGCCAGGTACACCCAGAAGAGCCCACAGCTGGCCAGATGCTCAGCTCAGGGATGTGATGGAATTACAGGAGTGGCCACAGCAGTCAGAGCACAACCCAAAGCAGACGAGGAAAAGTAATCTGGGCTCTGGAGAAAACCAACAGAGATCCCAGGACACAGCCCAAATATAGACAGTAAAGGGAAGCCCAGCTGTCAGGGAGCAGGGGCTGTGCCACAGAGCACGGCCAGCACTGACAGCCAGGGGCTGGACAGCCCAGCAGCTCGCGCTCTGCTCCCCACAGGAACGCTGACAACTTGTCTTTTCCCAGGTCTTTGGTAGGAGGAGAGCAACGGCTTGGTTTTGCTTTGCAGTTCCCATGATATCAGGAGTTAATTGTAAGCAGCACATTCCCTCTCCCAGTGCCTCCAAGGGCTGAGCCGGGGCGGGGAATGCGCTCGCCTCTCTCGGCTCCACGTTCCCAACGTGCCTTTGGAACTATTTGCATTTCAAAATTTCCGTGCTCAGGCTGTTTGTTAGTGATGAGCTCAGCTGACAGACACCCTGTGTCCAGGGCAGAGAGGGGAAGGAAATCCTGGTGTGGTCACCAGGAAAAGCCAGAAAGCCGAGCCCAAGTGTGCTCAAAACCACCCAAACCCAGGCTGGGGAGGGAGAGATAAAAGTGTCAACATGCATTTGTGTCGGGAATACTTTTGCATACAACACATGAAACTGATGAGATCCCTTCAACAGCCACACATTCAGCATGGAAAATGTGGTTCTTTGAAGAGCTGCTGGTTAAAGCCAGTGGCCCATCCCATCAGATTGCAAGGAGAGCTCTCCCAACCTTTCAGCTCACGGGGGAATGGCTACAGCTGATAGAAGGTTGTTGTACTAATATTTGTAATTCCTTTGAGAGTCTCAGATCACGAGTACCTCTAGAGGAGGGCAAAATATTTTATTAGCAAGAGCCAGTTGTCATCCCCCTCTCTTGTGGTCTCTCGCAGGTGGTGGCTGCTCCATGGATGGGCTGTTCCTGCTGCTCAGCATTTTATTTCCTTTTGCTTTTACCCTGGCTGAAACCTAGAGGCTGGAAATGCCAAGTGCCTGCATTCAGAGGGATCCATTCTCTGCTCAGGAGAGACTCCCTCGACCTTCCCCATATCTCCTCTCTGTTCCCTTATCAGTGAGCACTACCCACTTCAATAGAGGCACGAGGAAGGGAAGAGCCTTGAGCTGGAACATGGGTTCAGTCCAACACCGAGATCCTGAGAATGGAAAACTCACAGGCCCTCAAGAGGAGAGAGGCTGGGTTGTGGTTTCTGGAGGGAGAAATTTAATACAAGCTTGTAGAGTAAATAAACTGCAACCTCATCCCTACGTCTGGTGTGTGAGAACCTTTGGGCCAGGCAGAGGGAAAGAAATCCTGTCCCTGATGGTGCTGGAGTGAGGAGCAAAGTGGAACCAGATGCAAGGCTGGGATGGGCCCAAGCCGGGGGGCACAGGAGGGCACTGCTCCTGCACAGGGACACGGGGTGCTCTGGTGGCTCCTGTCCCCTGCTAACGTTGGGATAGGGAATGGGAGGGGCAGTGGGATGGGGAATGGGATGGGCAATGGGATGGGGAGTGGGATATGGAATGGGATGGGCTATGAGAGTGGAATATGGAATGGGATGGGTAATGGGATGGGCAATGGGATATGGAATGGGACGGGGAATGAAATGGGCAATGGGATGGGGGGTGAGCAGTGGGATTGGGAATAGGATGGGGAATGACATGGGCAATGGGATGGGGCAATGGCATGGGCAATGGCATAGGGAATGGGATGGGCAATGGGATGGGCGTTGGGATGAGCAGTGGGATGGGCAATGGGATGGGCAATGGGATGGGCAGTGGGATGGGGGTGACTCTTCCAATACTGTCCCCTGCCAGTAGGACTTGACCCTGGTGATCACTGTGGCTGGGCCAGGAGGCAGCTCTGAGGGACAGGGAATTTCCTAAACCCTCTTTCATCCACAAGGACACTCGAGTGTCACAGAGTGAGAATCAGCCTGCAGAGCATCCCTGTTAACTTAAAAAATTCCCCCCACAAACTTCCCCAGCTATAAAGGACTGAGCTGAAACCATCCCAGAAGACCAAAGTTTTAAGTTGGTGGCCAGCTCTGTCAACTGCTGGTCCTGGGTTTTAATTTCCTGAAGTGTCTCATTTCTCTCCCTCACCAAAGGGAGCTGGAAAAAAAATCCTCTTTCTCCCTTTCTTTCTCTCCTCCTCACAGTTGCTCTTTGAGTAAGGCCATACCTAACAATTATTCAGGAAAACATTATGTTGACATTACTGTTTAGAAAATAAAAAAGGGTTTTTAAAGCTAGAGAGTAACATCATGACCATATAGCACTAGTGAATGATTAAAAATTTAGATGACTGCCTTTGAAACAATAAAAAGCTTTCGAAGCTTCTTAATGAGCAGCTATCAGAAATAAAGCATTTAAAACTTCACAAAGTGCCTCTGTGGAAATTTCATTGTCTTTGATGCTGTAAAATAACTGCAGGGTGGATTCATTTCAAGTTCCTTTTAGCATACTGGTCGTTTAGAAATATTGGGAGATATCTTTCTTAGCAATATGTGGGGAAAACAATGTCTTGGTCGCTTTCATTTATCTGCAATTTGACAGGAGTGCAGTTTATTAACTTGAAAAGAGACAGATACATTATCTGAAACACAGAGAGTATAGTGGGTATTGCCTCCTTTTTATACCAGTGGGAGTCCATGACACTTTGAACTTGCTCACCATTAAACGCCTTCCTGAGTTGTTGAAGAGGCCTTTAAAAAGGGAGCCTGTGCATTTATGATGTAAATTCGTTATTTTGACAGTCTTTGAAATCTGTCATATTCACGTCCAATTTAATGCACCGCAAAAATTCTTTTCTTTTTAAAATACTTTTCTTTTAAGATTTCAAAGCCATTTTCATGTAGAAAACTATTGTTATACCTAATATATCCTGAAAGTGTTTTAGCAAAGGAACTTATATGATTCTGTTTTAAGTCATGTCAGGTTTTAAAACATGTCATTTCTTCAAATAAGCTTTGACCACACCATCTCTCTCTTTTTTTTTTTTTTCATTAGTTAAAGTGCACTTGATTTCCATGGATACAATTAGTCAGAATATCTGCTATAGGATCATCATTGGATCAAACAGGGTCCTTTCAGGCTGTATTCCACGGAGCAATTGCCCACATATCTGAGATCAATACAGCCCAGCACACGGGTAGGGAGATGCAGGGAGCTGAGGGCTGCTTGGGAAAGTGGAGGATTGTACTGAAGCACAGCACATTTAACGAGAACCCGGGCCAGTGGGAAAATTAAACAGCTCCTTTTAAAATGATGAGCTCTGAGTATTTACTCTGAACGTGGAGTGGGGCGAGGAGGAGCAGGACGGGAGGGGGTCGGGAGGCATCTGATGAAATCCAAGTTCAGTTTATTTCTGGTCAAACCCAAGCCTCACACATTTCAACTGAATCTTCAATCCAAACAAACCTCCTTAGGCTTGCTAATCCTCATTACACAGCGGATTTTAGCTGTACCTGCACTTCTTTATCAGTTTGCAAGATATTTTCAGCCGGTACAGAGGTCTTCATGCAGCTCTGCTTCAAAGCCGTGTACAGAGGAGGTTCTGTGCAGAGTTTCAGAGAGTATTTTCATTTACAGATGCCTTATCACTTTGGGAGAGGGGGTTGATGGGCAGGGGGAACACATCCCTCCAAAGCGGCCCAGAACCATCCTAATCTAGGGAAACGATCAAATAAGAGTTTCAAAGATCTCCCACTACAAAGGAAGGCATTAAGCTCGCTCCTTGCCTGCCCAGACTCCAGGGCTGTTTTGGAATACATGGAAATATCTCTGTAGCACGAAGGAACCTTCCACTGATGGTTTAAGCACCATTTCACATGTCCCCAGTGGCTGGGTTTAAAATGCAGTGCGCCATGAGTGAGATAAACCAGGAGGATCATTACTTCAGTGGCATTTAACCCTATAATTGGGTGGTTTTTTTTGGGCCCTGATTTTATAAGGTCACCCTGTTATTTCCTTTGCTGGCTGGCTTGTGATGGTGCTCTCACATGTTATTACTCCCTTCCATCACAAGGAATGATATTTTGGGACTGAAAGGGCGAAAGATTTGTAAGGACTGTCCTTTCCCACACTGTGATTGTCTGAAAGCTTCAAACAGCCAAAGGCTGAGTGGAAATGTGCTTTAGATGGTGTCTCTGGGGCAGAAATCCCACCTGGTCTAGGAGTAGAAAAGAACTGCAAGGATCTGATTATTTCACGGTTAGATCGCCTCATCCCCCTGCAAAGGGAGGATATACTTTCCTGATAGAGCTTGTATCAGATATTAAACCAATACTACACTTGATCTCAGCAAAAAGGCCATTAAATCTCACAACTTGAAAAAGGCATCTTGCTCCTTGAAGCAGGGAATCCTGCAGTGCCTGCTGCCTGCTAACCCGATGGCCTGGCTGAATTCATTTCTGCTATCATTTCCCCCAGCCTCGGGTTTCACTGGCACGAGCAAAACCTCAGCCTGCATGAGAAAATACTTTGAAATGGTGCCTAATTGACTTGGGCCCGGTTCAGGATATAGTACACCACACAAACCACCATAACATCAATCAGAGGCACAGAGGATGTCCCCATGTTTGGCTTAAAACTACAGGGTATTTCCTTTGCCAAAAGCATTTTAATCACACTTAAGTATAGGTTTGCCATGGCAAAAAAGACAGACCTATTCCAGTCGTTGATTTTTTCCCACAGAAGGAAACTTCTGTCAGGCATCCCAGGAAACAGCCCCAGGTTCATTGCACCAACTGCACTGACTTCATCAGCCTTATCGTGCCTCTCCTCTTTTTACTCCCACTAAAAGTCGTGTTTCTGTGGTCTGCAAGAGGAATATTTCCATCCAAGTCTGATGGCATTAAGCTTAGCCCCTGGGATCTACTCTCCCCCATTTTCCTCCTGGGTTTTGTGCCCTTTCCCCTCACTCCCCCTCTCCAATTAGTGCTCTGATAGTGCCTCTCTGGTGGAGGAGAAACAGGAGCCAGTTGTTAAAGATATAAAAAATGTTATTTCAAGGAGGTTACTGAAAACAGGCAAAACCTGTGGTTCTCTTGGGCATGATTGCCCTGCTCAGCAGAGCTGGTCTGCACCCAGAAATATGACATTTTCATGCCTCAACATTGTCACAGATGAACTCATCACTTACTTAATGACTATCATTGTCAAACACGACTGTTGGGTTTAAATATCCCAAATTTGGGTCACGCAAATGTCCTCACTGAATATTTTCACTAAGCTTCGAGCAACCTCTGCGAAAACCCAACCTAAGGAATCACAGACTGCATCTGGGAATCCACACCGATGGGTCAGGAACCAGCCAAGGGCTTGATCCCCTTTAGAGCAACAGCTCAGGGGCAGCACCACCTGGTTTTGGGCTGGTTCCAGGAGCAGTGGGGCTGTGGACTGTGGTACCAGAGTGCATTGCCAGAGCTGGAGTTAGCAAGAAATTAAAGCCATGCCCTGGCACACTGGGAACAATCATTAATAGCCATTTCAGGCATCATCTCCATCGCTCAGTGCAAAAACTGTCTGATTTTTTATCTTCCACTTGATATAAAAGAGGGGTGATTTGCTTGCAAATATCAGCAAGAGACAGAGGAGGAGGAAGGGGGGAACAAGCCCATGTTAAAGCACTCTGGTAAATACAGCAGGGGAAAGGATGAGATAGTGGATGAGAATAAAAGCACCACTCTCTAAAAAAGCCCTCTGAAATATAAGTTGTAACTCATTGTCTTGCACTGGTGTGCGGGGAGCAGAGCAAACACAGAGATGACAATTTACATCCCAGCTGCCACCAGCCTCAATTTCTGACCCACTGAGACCCCCACCTCTGGGAATAGTCGTGGAATCAGGATTTTATTGGAAAGAGGGTTCAGGGGTAATTCCAGCTGGATAAAGCTGGCAAGGGAATCACACACACACACGTGTCAGAGGGGAAAAGGACATTTCCCTGGAGGCTCAGCCATCACTCCAGCTCTGTTGGCACGAGGGGGCTGTGTTCACATGTATGGACTCCACGGCATCCAACAGGACAACAGCAGCTGATCCTGGTGAGGTTTTGACTTCTTCATGTTAGAGCTCACAATCCAGCTCCAAACTGGCTTGGATTGAGGAGCTAAATTCACTGCTAAATCCAGAGTTTTGACAAGAAGCCCCACTCAACAGGCAGGCCACTGAATCCTGCCCTCCATTCCCAAATGGCCTGCAGGCACAGCCAGTGCCCTGCCTTGAAGGGAAAACCAGCTGCTTCCAGGGAAAAACACAAGGAACAAATGTTCTCCTGTGGCCCTCTGTCCCAGACTCACAGCCCTGTGTCCTGATCCAGAGCTCTGGACCTCACACCAGCACTCCTGGGAATGGAAGGAACAACCACTCGGCCTGATTTGGGAAGGAACAGCTCAGCTCAATGCAAATATTGCCCAATGATGTGAAAGGGCTCACGGACACGTGGCTGCAACTCCCAAACAAATCCAAGCAAGGCAGGATCAAGGAATCCTGGCCTGTTGGGCAACATCAGCCGGAGAACAAACCCAAGGAGTCACTGAGGAACACCACGGCCCTGGGAGACACGCCAGGACATCCTGGTGGGGCAGCTTATCCGTGCCTAAGGGTAATGGTGACAGAGAGGAAGCTGTGGAATGGAGAGGCCTTGCACACACTTCCCACAGCTTTGTGCTCCTCTGTTTCCTGATCTCCACCTTCACCTGCACAAGGATGCTCATGCCCAACCCAGCTGAGGTGCTTTTGCTTCGGCCAGGCTCCCCCAACATCTCTTCTGCTAAAATTCACTTGATATTTTTGCTATTTATTTATCATCTGGAGTTGTTTTGTTTTGTTTTGTTTTGTTTTTTAATGTCCCCTCTGAAACAGTCTGCAAATGCAAATCCTGCTGTTAAGATTGTTGAAAGAAATCAAAATTTGAAGAAAAAATAATAGTAAAGAAAAATCAGAAGGAAAACATAAAGCAAGAGGCAATGAAATATCTCCCAGACGGAAAGGGAAAGAGTAAAACTGCAACAGTGGGTTGCAAAAGCAAAATCCATTGAACTTCACAATCCTAGCAACACATCCCTTTGTTTACGAACCATCTGAAGCAAGTTCTACCCTGCAAACTCCATGGGGAACCTTGATTTCTCTAGCCAAATTAACTAATTTTCCTAACACACACTAAAATCTGGCCATTTGATCTGTCGCTCAAAGCCTGTCCTCCAAGTAAATAAAAACACCCCGGAGTTTTGATTCCACAGCAGCCCAGAAGGAGAGTGACAGCATCCCCAGAAACTGGGCTGTGCAAGGTGTGCTCCCCACCTCTCATCCAGGAGGGGCACCAAGAGCTCGACTGTGCAGGAAAAAATATTAAAAATTACAGAAATGAACCTGTTTTTATATAGGAAACAGATTATAGCTTTACACCATTATAAAATAATTGTCGTTTAAAGTCTGGAGTGGGCTGAGGGGAAAATAGTGGGACTTCACTTCCTTCACCTTGGAACCCCCGTGGCACCCAGGTGCTGTTTCTTCCTCTGCCCCCAGGTACTGAAAAACTGCAGCTTCAGCTGGAAAAACCCACCCAGATGTCCATGAACACAGGCTGTGTCAGGGATTTACGTGAGCAAAATCTGGCTGTCGATATCATGGGATCACAAACTCATTCAGGCTGGAAAAGACCTTTAAGGTCATCGAGTCCAACTGTAAACCCAACACTGCCAAGCAGTGGGATGAACTTCAGAGGCACAGGAACCCCACAGGTCTCACAGGATAAGGTCAATTCAAAGTTTTCTTTCCCCCCATTTTTCCTACCCAATGTCTATTTACTAACCTTTGAGAATTTCACTTTTTTGATTCCAGCTGAGTGCCGGGAAGGACTCCAGTGGCTGCTCATCCCTGAGGCAAACTGCCTGAAACAGCCCATGGAATCCACATTGGGGCAATAAGGTAGGAGCAGATAAACTCCATCCTCTGCCCCAAGGGGGAAAGCTCTGGGCTATTCCTGCTCCACAGACTCGGAGTCATCTTCATCCAGCTCTTTCCTGGAGGTACAGGGGTGTCCTGTACTATCCCCTCACTCAGAATTTCAATTTGATGCCCTACGGGGTAGACTCTATCCCATCGCTTTAGAAAAAATGAAGGGGAAAAAGGAGAAAGAAGAAATGATGCTTTGAGTGGTCCAATGCAGTAGAAAGATTTAGTGACATGAAAAATATGGTCCAATTTGTGTTTTATGGGATGTGAAATCCAACAGGTTCAGAGCTGCTTTCCCATCTTCACATGAGACTCCCAACAGCTTTGAAGCTGCTGCTGGAGCTGTTTTTTTTTTTTTTTCTCTAAGAAAGCTTTTGTCCACCAGGACCAGATGGAGATCTCAAACCTCATTTGCAGTGAAGATAAAATGCCAGAGACAACATGAAGCAATAACCTAAATGGAAACGCTGATGATGGCTTAGGCTTTAAATATTCACAATATCACTGCTGTCACTTCAGTGGTCTGCAGGCCCAGACAGACAGACAGGGAGTACACAGAGCTGTAAGAGAACCTGGCACTTTTTTTCTTTTCTGATTTCCGATTTGGCTTATAATTTCCTGATTATTCATGAATTATTTTTATTACCAGTGTTTCCCCAGCCCCTAAGACGTGACTAACTACAGAAGAAGAGGCCTGACAAAAAAACGGATTGTTTTTGAAATTCTTGTCGGATGTAGGTAAATGTGACTGGGCAGTTCAGTCCCACTGAGCCAGTGACTCAGTGCCTGGTTTGCAGTGTCCAGAGCTGGATGAGATGACACTGTCCTGCAGCCCTTGCTCCAAACGATGCATTCACTGAGACACTCCTGCAGGCAGGGCTGGGACAGGAGTTATTTGCAGGAGAAAGGAGCACAGAGAAGCTACTTCAGAAACAGGAGCAGGTGTAGATAGGACAAGGGGCAATGGCTTCACACTGACACAGGGCAGGGTTTGGTGTTAGGAAAAAAAATTCATCCCTGTCAGGGTGGGGAGGCTCTGGCACAGAGAAGCTCTGGCGGCCCCTGGATCCCTGGAAGTGCCCAAGGGCAGAGTGGGCAGGGCTTGGAGCAGCCTGGGATAATAGAAAGTGTCCCTGCCCGTGGCAGGAATGTTGGAACCAGATGATTTTAAGGCCCCCTTCCATCCCAAACCATTCCATGATTCTGTGCAGACTGGGGAATGCTCTGCTGCATTCACCCATCTTTGGGGGCTCTTTCTGCTAAGTAGATTTAATCCAAAAAAAAAAGCACAGAAAGTTCTGCCAGCTTTAAAGAGAAGTTCCCAGCGCCAGCTGAGGTTCTGCCACATGTGGGTCCCCATGCTTCTCTCTCCCATGGGATTTGGGAATTTTGCAGCAGGAATGAAGGCAAACAGCAGGAAAAAAAAAATTAAAAAGTGGATTTCCCTTTACGAGGTTTCCCTCTCGCCCTGCCTTTGCCAGGATCTGCTGAGATTCAGCCTCTGAGTTTTTCTTGGGGAAGGCAGGGAGAAAGCATTTGTTTCCCAGTTCCAGATTTTCTCCTGCACTTACATGTTTGTCCGTGAAAACAAAAAAGCCCTCCATTGTAAAAGTTGTCAAATGAGACCACCCAAGTGGCCAGAGGGAGGGAATTGGGAAGGAGGAAGAAATGCCTTGAAAAACCATTTTCTTTTTGATGGTTTAGAAAGGGAATTGAATGTTATTGTCTCACTTTAAATATGTTCTTTATGAGGAGGTCATGTAGCAGGCACATAATTTTCTAATTACAACCATGCAGATAACATGGAAACAAAATATATGGAGATTTTCCAAAAACAGAGGAAGCCTTTTCAAACATTATACTGTACAATTCATCTTCCAGGGCCCAAAATAAAGCAGAGAGCTTTGCTCAGGAGGAACTAGATACAGTTGTAAGCGGCTAATCACTTCCTTTTACCCACTGTTTTATTGTCAGCAGAAAACCTAAATTTGGTCAGCCACTAGATAATAACTGGGAAATGCTGTCTGAGCTTTGCTGGAGGTTTCTCGGGATGTGCTGGTGCCATCCCTGGAAGCAGACTCCCTAAACCCACGGGCAGGGAAGGAGGAACTCGGCCCCACTGTAACCCCTCCAAATCCAGAGAGTTTTCCCAGCAAAACTTGCTCACTGCAGGATCACATCCCATTCAATCGACAGGAAACGAGGCTTCAGTGAAAACTACTGCTCCTTTTCCTTGGGAAAGGGGAGACCTGGGGCTCTGAGGTGGATCCAGGTGGAATCACCAGCTCCTGCTCCTCTTCCTGCCGATCCCTCCACTCCAGCTCCAGGGCAGTCCCAGTTTGGCACTGGCAGAGGCAGGATTCTCCCAGGGAATTTGAGATTTCTGTCCCTAGCTCGGGGTGATGTGGCTCCCAGCATCTTCCCAGCTGAGACAAGGCATGGATGAGGAGGGGTGACAGCAGGGAAACCCTGCCCAGCACCTTCCACACACCTCAGGGATGGAGGGGATGCAGCAGCAGCCAGGGGTGCCTGCTTTTCCACCAGAGTTTTGCTGGGATTGACTTTCCCCACCAACTCTCCGGTGTTTCAGCTGCCCAGACCAGGAGTAGTGGATCAGAGAGGTGTCCACCTGCCCTGGGACACCTGCAGGGTCTCCAGGCTGGCAGGGTCAGGTGTGCCCTGGACAGGATCCCATGGACATGGGCCCATTGCAGTGCCAATTCCTTCATGGAGATGGAAAAGGTGGGAATGTGTCCCCAAGATTCCCTCCTTGGTCTTTCCACCTGCCGAGGTTGAAGGAGGGGATGCATTTGGGTGCAAAATGGGCTCGTAAATTATCTCTGGGGTTTCATTCCTTCCCAGAGCTGTCTCCAGTAGGAAAAACGCCCCCGTGAGTGCAGCACTGACAATCCTCATGTGCAAAGCTCCATCTCGGGGAGGAACAGGCAGAGTCACGGCTCGCCAGGAGACCCGGAAGGCCGGGATGGAGCAAGACAACTTCTGAGCAGCCCAGGACTGCGGCATCCTCAGGACACGGCGCTGACATCGGGTTTGTTACCCGCAGCTCTCCAGCTCACATTGCCCCAGCTGACAAAAACCTTCAAGGGCCACTCCGGCTCCATCCAGCTGGATTTGACCACAATGAGTGATCAGGGTTTTGCAAAGAGGGTAATTTAAATGTGTTTACACTGCCACTAACCCCCCCTGCTTTGTTTGCCCAAGACGCTGGGGATGAAGGGATGTGTCTCCGGGCTCTTTGGAGCTGAAGTGACACAGTGGCAGATAATTGAGTGGGTCACTTCTGGGCTAAACTGTCCTGCCTGCAGTCCTGGGTGACAATAAATCAGCGCGGAGTGAAAGGGACCATGGTGGCCTGCATTTCGAGCTGGAAGAAATCTCATTTTGGGAGATACTTCTCAGTTTTTTTATTCATATCCCTCTCTGTAAAAAGCAAACCCATCCTTCTCCTTCCCCACATCTGTTCCTGATGCTCAGGACTGCGAATTTAGGATACACAACAGTTTAAACAGCTGGGGACTTCTCACCAAGTACAAAATAATCCTTTATGGACTGCAATAACCAACCGACCTGGTGCAAGCAATACCCCCACGGCTCTTGCTGCTTCCAGTTTTACCCCTGAATAAAGTTCAAGCAACTCGAGTTTCCTTGTGGCCTTTTCATTAGAAATTTAGAGCAAGAATACGATTTCAAAAGTTTGCTCCAGGATAAAAACAAAAAAAAAAAACCAAAACAAACCCAAACAAACAAAACAAAAAACAAATTAAGAAAAGAACAAACAAAAAAAGAAAAAAACAAATCTCGCAATGAATGAAGTAAAGGGAACCCACGTGGAATAAGGAAATAAAAAGAGCAGCAAAGGACAGAAGGGGAAAGGCAGGAGTGACCCCAAAGCAAACCACTCCTTTTGTTCAATTGTTTTCTGTCCCAGCCTGCCCAGCAAGAAATGTCCTTTTTCAAAGGGGGCCGGGCTGGAATTCACACCTGGGAGCCGGACCTGCCGCTCCCGCCCTGGGGAAGGCCACAAAGGGCCGAGTCAGCTCGGATCAATGTCAGAGCAGGGCGGGAATAAAGGGACCTGAGCCCTTCCCTTTCCACTGCGCTGCTCCAGAAGAAAGCTGTGTTTGTTCGAGGTGGGCTGGATGGGATTTGGGGGGAGTGGTTTCTTTGTTTTGGGGTTTTGGGTTCTTTTGTGGCTCTTTTTTTTATGTTTGGGGGGGCGGATTTTGTTTCTGTTGTGGGTTTTGTTTGTTTTTGTTTTGGGTTTTGTTCGGGGGGTTTTTTTGTGTGTTTTTGGTTTTGATTTTTTTTTTT